>JAUCBJ010006877.1:0-38803 GCA_032718475.1 Nemertoderma westbladi | reverse complement strand
CGTGAATTCTCTTAGGAGACGTAGGAGGAGTTGTTGTTACCTGTTCTCTCCTGTCACTGGTTCGAGACTTGTATTTACTTACGTCTTTATAGGTCTTGTTGTCATAGTAAGATTTTGCTGTGTCTTTCCCGCTGTCCTCTTCTTGAGAAGCTTGGCTTTCGCCGTCGTCAGTATAACACACTGGTATTATCCTTCTCCTAGAAACGGGTTTCTCACTTACCTTATTTTCCGATGTTTTCTCTCTGGACTGCCTTATGAGTTGTAATTTTACTTCACTATCTAAGAAAGACATGAGATCAGCCATGGTAGGACTTCGTCGTTGTTGTTCATTCATGTACAACACTTTCTTGTCCCAGCGTGTACATACTCCACCCTTTGGTAAAGTAGAGACTACGGCTCCAATAACCATGGAACTCTGATATTCATGCGACTTACCTAACCAGTCCAGTTGTCTACAGATCTCTTGAATTTCATCGGAAAACTCTATAATTCCGCTACTAAGGAAGTGTCGGGGGGCTACTAATTTTGCATACAAATACTTAGCTATGTTATCCTTGTTACCATACCTGATGTTTAGTGTATCCCAAACTTGTCTTAATCCATCTGGATGTCCAATAAACTTTAACGCCATTAACTTGGGAGGTCCTTCCAAGCACTTGATGAGGAATCTAAGTTTCTCTCCATTAGATAGTACAGAGTTCTGTATGCTATCTTTGTAATATTCGTTGAAAGGTAACCATTTCATCTCATCTCCATTGAATTTGACGATCTCTCCCACTTTGACCGCTTGGCGGGCTTCTGTTCTAGCCATCTGACGCGTGAAGCTTTCTTGGGCCATCGTGTTATTTAATATCGAATTATCGGTATATAAATTTCTCGGATCATTATCAGGTCTATAGGGAATATCATTAATAACAGGTCTATAATCACCCTTAATAGGGTTTGCTATAGGAGTTTCAACTTCACTAGCAGTATAGATGCGTGTAGGCTCCACACCTTGCGCATGTAATACTTCAGACCTAACAGGTTGACACAATGTTACAGGGGGTATTGGTATGCCCTTTTGTATATTGACTAATTTGTCGCGTTCTAGCGCGATACTTTGCTGCACTTCTTGCAACTCTGCTCTACCTTCCCTCACTGTTCCCTTAAGTTGGTGGACAGTCTCCTGCATCTGTCCTAGCAGGAGATTCATCCCCCGCCGTCCCTCTTCCACCCACTCAACCGCCGAAGCGGGAGTCGCCAACATAGTAGCGGGCTGACGCGGGACGACGGGAGACAAATTTTTGATTTCTCTCTCTGCTATCTGGACAGGGATATTCTCTTGGACTGCTCCACCGGGTACAGGCAGTGTAGTACTATGTAAAGGGAATTTAGAGTTAAGCTCTGGAAGTACAGGGGTCTCTAACACAGAAGTGATTTTGGGAACGACAGGCCTAATTATCTCAGGCTCATCAACTATTGTAGGGAGTCTTTGAACCTTAATACTTTGGGCTGTAGGTTCTGTACTACCTAAGTCTGTGCTAGCTAGTTGTCTTCTGACAGCTGGGGGCAAATCAGGCAGTTTATGACGGTGAGATGTTTTTCTACGCCTGCTTAGACGAGATCTATTTCCTCCGCTTTCAGGATCGGTGGTTTCGCTTTCCTCCGATGATGTGTATCCTTGGCGTTTTGGAGTAGATCGTCTCATCCTCTGCATTCGACTAGCAGTTAGATGTTTATTTACGTAGTCTTGCGTCTCTTGCAGATTTTCCAACTCCAGTTGGGCAGTCTCCTCAGACGCTCTCCGTTCTGCTTCTGCTACCGCTGCCTTTCCTTTTGCTTCTACATCCGCTGCCTTTCTTTCTGCTTCTACTTCTGCCGCCGCCTTTGCTGCTTCTGCTTCTGCCGCCTTTACTGCTGCTGCCTTTCGGTTCTCTATCTGTTTTTTCTTTATTTGTTCTTCTTGGACTCTAACGAGGCGGAGTTTTTCATCACATTTAGCTTGTTCTGCAGCTAACATTTCCGCATCGATTGCGTCCAACACAAGCTTGGTTCCTTCACTATTAGGGCGAAGTCCAGACAGTCGTCTCCTCAACTCTTCGTCTCCTATGAATCGCTGATAGTCTGACAGATATATGTCAATGGCGTCTCTAGTTCGCAGCTTCTCTGCGGCCGTTAATTCGCTTTCCACTTCGCTTTCCACTTGAGAAGAAGTGGCGTCGGCTGATTCTTCATAGGTTGGCCGCTCATCATAAACCGTATCCGCCATCTTCGCTCCGCGTTCGGGTGTCCGCTCAGCAGTATCCGAACTACTGGAGCTATCGGGACGCTGAGAACTAGGTTCTTGGCTAGGATGTTGCTGCGGTTTGACAGCTGCTTCTTGATCCCGCTTGACTTGGGCGCAAGTGCCGATGATAGACCTACGCTGTTCTACTAGCCTAGGGTCTGACACTACTACTGTAGGGGTGGCCTTTCTTTCAATAGTAGGTGACTTAGACTTGGATCTGGGATGTTCTATACTTTGATCTTGGTCACAGATCCTTTTAATACGCTGTCTAAGTCTAATACTCATTCTAACACTTTCTAAGACACTATCTGACAGTGATTGGGTTGCGTCTGACATGTTTGTTTACACAGTTGAATGCCTACGGCTATAAATACAGTCAAAGTAAGTCTAGTAATTCAGTATCACCGTTAGCCTAACAATTAATTACCGATACTGCTACTCAGTGTAGCGTGATATATATATAATATATTAGAATACCGGTATGCTTATAGTATATATATAAGTATTATTACAGACTAGATTTGTCACAGAGTACCGGTATATAATTTTAGCACAAATATATATAAATATATATAATAAGCCTATGGTAAGTACCGGTATGTCAATTATTTTTTTTTTAGAATAATTGAATTTCTGAATATTTTAGGGTTACTTGGTTACTTTAACTTACTTTATTACCGTTATTTAAGCAGTAGTCCAACTGATAGTGAGACCTAGTTATTGTCTGGCAGGCCTACTATTTATAAATCGTTTGAGTTGATTTATAATAGATATATACCCGTTTAAAGGGTTTTTGTCAATATTTGAAATAAATGTTATTATTTCTGGGGGAATCACTACACAAAAGCTGTGCGCTCTCAGTGAAGTGTTACTTATTGAGACACTAAAACTGATAATTCTAATTTAACTAAGTTACTTAATACTACAAATTACTTACGATATGGGTGAGATTAATTCTCTAATTAAAACACAACGAAAATATTACGTACGAGATTTTTAGGGTAATTTTACAGGAAGTCTACAAACCAGCCTAACAAAGGGTTAGATTTCTGGTTATTACAACGGACAGGGTACTACGGTATTTAAATAATAAGTAGTAGTAAATATACTGCGTTGTCCAGATAGGAAAATACCACCGCCTGACGACCTATAACCGTATCGCTATAGGTACTACATTATGTATCACGGATTGTTCCTACCTAGAAGTTAATAGAGCTAACGAATGTGCCTATCAACCACTTTACAACACAATTATACTGCCTACACACTAATTACTTCGGAAAGCACTGTACACTAAACCCTAAATTAGGTACAAGTACCGGTATAACAAATAATCAGTAGTTAAATAAACTTGAACAGTTAAAAGAACCACGGCATCTGCTGGAGTGACCGAAGCACAAAATCTCCAGTCTTTACCTACGCCGAGCAGCCCTGATGTAGTACCGGGGTTAGTTTAACTATAACGGTATGTATAACAAGCACAATTACTGTAGGAATAAACTTGGGGACATGAATGTTGCGAATAATCGCATAAACTCTGAATAATAAATATTACGCTACCCGTACAGAATACTCAAACAAAATACAAACCAAACGCTGGCAAACTACTATCAAGCCTAAACAAACTACAGTATGTGCAGATTCTGAAACTGTTAGTTAGTATGCGTTCTAACACGGTAGGACGACTTATTCTTTAAGAGGGGATTGACCTTACCGCATATGGCTGCCCCAACTTACTAACGGCACTTTATCAGACCAACTCTACACACGCAGCAATCCCTTCAGGCCTAAGAATAGTTAGACAACAATCCAGCCTACAAAATATCTGAGTAATAACTATTACGGTACCTGAACAGACCACACAAACAAACACAGGCCAAAACACTGGCAGACTACGATCAAGCCTAGATAAACTACAGTATATGCAGATTCTGAAACTGTTAGTTAGTATGCGTTCTAACACGGTAGTACGACTTATTCTTTAAGAGGGGATTGACCTTACCGCATATGGCTGCCCCAACTTACTAACGGCACTTGATCAGACAAACTCTACACACGCCGTAATCTCTCCAAACTCAACAACAGTCAGACAGCAGCTCAGCCTACAATTATCTGGACAATCTGAGCAGGGTCACACGCCTTCTGCTCAATATTAGCCTACTAGTAAATAAAACTGACAGAAATAGACCTAAGTAAAATCCCAATAAAAACCAGGCGTCCCCGATTTAATATCGAGACCTACCGGTATACAATAATCAAAATCGAATAATACTAAATGTATTTGTACAGCAGTACCGGTTAGGACAGTTGGGCCTACAGACCTACAGAAATACCGGTTACTACGGTATTTTGCAACCTTATTGCCTACTGCAATAAGATCATAAACTGTTACTGTTCGCGCTTTTGAAGACCTTTAGCAGTTTAACCTGCCAAAATTTATATGTCTTTTAGTTAATTAAAACACATTTAGCATACTACAATATTTTATGCTAATACACAAAACATTAGCCGAAGTCAGCCCATGCGCGATCATTCACCCGATGGATCTACACCCGGGAGGCTGAATTCGGATGCTTAAATTTTATTATTGCAGTGTAAGGTTGCAGCGTAAACTTACTGTATTATTCGATAGATCGTTAATAATTAATTCCTGACAGATATTATTGGCTTTCGGGAAATATTAACAGTTCCTTTAGGACGTGGCGCTCTATCTATTTAAACAGAACTAGGACTTATACTAAACGCAACGATACTGCTTATGATTAAAGTATAAAGCGTATTCTTTAGGAAATACTTTGTTACCAATCACAATCATGCACACTATTCTGCCGACCGTCAGTATATTTGATCACACATAAAGAGAGCAGTAATTGACTCATGTAGGGTCTGCTAAATAACATTAGATTTAATACACACCACATTAATATAAATCGCAATTGTTATGTATAGCCGGTCTCTCTAACCTGTAGTGTATCAAGAAAATTGGGAAATTTGGGTGATTTATCCGTATTATCCAAAGAGCAATATTTCCATCAACAAATAGGTACAATTAATAACTGACGGTAAATAACAGTACAAACAATATGATTAATAGTGAGTTAAGATTCGGTGGGATTCGTGAGTTAGGGTAACAGTTTATACTTTCGATAATTTAAGCAGTTTTACTAGAGTTCTTCCCAAAAAGCCGGTGTTATGGCGAAATATGGGAACACAACAACAGAATCATATAAAATCATATGACTACTACCACTATACGAGTATACCAAAAACTCTTATTCCACGAAGCCCCGTTCAACACAGAGGATGAGCATAGAGATAGGAAATTCAGTTCAGTAGCGCTGGGATAGGTCGAAATCAACGCCTACGCAAATTCTATTGGCCGACACGAACAGCAAGGCTAAGGCAACCTCTCTAAGCTAGTTGGCCGATTAAACTGAGCCCAGATATCTCCGTACAGCACATCAGCCAATAAGCTGGTAGCTTGCACTATTTTAGTTATAAATCCCTTTGAGAGTATTCTAGCGACTGGGGGGGAACTGGCCAGCAAAGGCAAACGTATCAGTTATCCCACAAAAGCTTTTACATCATCCCTTGGGAGAGAGCCAGTAAGTGGACCGCGACCATTCCCATAATGCTTATTATTACAGTGACTTGGATGGATTTATGAATATGATATTGTATTAATCAATATCAAGCTATGTTGGTTCTTGAAGTTTCAAGCCAACTAATAATTGACATATTTTACTGTGCTCTGGCAATTGACAAAAAGCGGGAGTAGTAATTAAGACTCTGCATTCAAGTGTTATTGGGCCGTCATATTACCGCAAGACCAAGATTTGTTATTGTCATGCATCATGTTTAATAATGACTTATCATAGTCACTAGTGTAGTTTATTATAATTTTATTTGTTACTCCCTTATGTACTCGGGTTATACAAGAAGTGGCGGGCTGTCTCCAGAATTTACCCAGAGTTTGGTTTAAACGAAATAAAGGATATGGATACCGCATTCAATTGTATTATCACCATCATCATACGATTATTAAGGGTTTTGGTTGGCTGCACGTCATGTTTAATAATGACTTATCGCAACATGTTGTCAAGAGTTGGGTCAGGTTTCATGCGTCGTATGTATAACGACTTATCATGAAACCTCCCACTTTTCTTAATAATATTCTAGAATGTTCTAGAACTGAGATCAAGTTTCATGCACTGTGTATAAAACAGTTTATCATGAAACATCCCACAGTCCTATTGTTTATGTCATTTTATTCGTAATTGTTCTAGAACTAAGCTCAAGTTTCATGCACTATGTATAAAACGATTTATCATGAAACATCCCATAGTCATATTGTTATTTGGGACGGAGGCGATGTAAGGATAAATTATGTTAGCCTGTCAAGCTGAATATATGTCATATTTTTAAAAACATATGGGTCAGTTGTTAACGACGCAACATAACCCGTTCCTACGCTTGAGTGTGATATGCAGCGCACTCAAATGTTCCAAGGGAGTTAACTAATCCAATAAAAATATCTCAAATCTGTTGGCTTGACTTCTTGCTTGCCGTAGTTGCCAGATTCTTTGCGTGCCATTTCAAGCAGGCAGAGGCGGCCTATAGGACTGTTGAGTCTCTGGGGAACGAAGTTTAGCTTGCCCTTTTCCCTCAGAACTACTAGATCCACTGATCTTACCAGGCTATCCACGCTGACGTGTGTTTCTATTATGCACGCTGTCTGCCAATATTTCTGCGGGAGATCAGGATCCACTACTAATACCATGTCTCCTACCCTGGCGTTTTCTTTCACGGAAAACCATTTGTTCCTGAGTTGTATGCTGGGAAGATAAAATCGCTCAAAGTAGTTTGCGAATCGGCTTGGAATCAGTTGAGTCATCTTCCAGGTTTGTCGCAATAGCTCGTCACCGTACTCGGGTGTCGAGACTGGTAACAACACTACTTTCTTTTTCATCAGAAAGTGGGCTCATGTGAGTGCCTCTGGCGCTTTGTCTATAGAGCGTGCTATCTCGTTGTTTGCCCCTATAAAGTTAGTCCCTTTATCTGACTTCATTGTATTGCTGGTGCCGTATCTACTGATTTGTCTATGTAAGCACAGGATAAAGCTATTCATGGGGATGTCGTTAACCATGTCCAGATGTACTGCGCGGCATGTCATGCAGATGAAGATAACGCACCATCTTTTAACCATGGTTCGAGCCCTCTTGACCTCTATCGGCCCAAATAAGTCTACACCCGTATGTGTAAAGGGAGGCTCGTAGCAGCTAACGAGTTCCTTAGGTAAGGGTGCTTCTAACTGAGTCATGGGTTGGCAATACAGATTCTTACAGGGTAAACAGCTGCGCAGAACTTTATTTAAGGCTTTCCTGGGTTTTACAAAGTAATACCTAGTGCGTACTTCACTAAGTATGTGTTCCCTCCCAGCGTGCAACAACTGATTGTGTACATCCAGTATTATCTTTCATTGTATGGCGGGATCGTAGATAATAATGGGAAATATCGTGTCGCGGGAAAGGGGAGCGTTTGTGAGTCTACCTCCCACTCTGAATAGGCCGTCGAACATCACACTGGAGAATTTATCGTTCGACTGCGTAGCAGGGTGCTTGAGGTGGTATTCGTACGTTGGAGTCTTTTCTTGCATTTAGGATAGTCGGTGTAGGTACCGATTAGTTTTGATTAGTTTAGGAGGTCTGTGTTCATGTCTCTGGTGATAATTACTTCGGCCTACAACCTCAGTAGTTATACAAATTAATTTGCATCAGCTATTATATCCATCTATTCTATTCTCGAACTGACAATAATTATATGTCTGTATATGTCTATATATATTTCTGCAAATATAGTATATTCAGCTTGAAAAGTGTATATTCGCCTCTAAAATTCGCTGACATTTTTAGGCAGAAACCTTCTAGAATAATAATAATAAGAATAATTCAATAAAATTTCAGTGGCAGGGTCGTTAAGCATCCTATTTCGGAGGAACTGTGTATTAGTATAAAAGTACCAAAACTTACCCAAAGATATTTTATTTCTTTATTTACTTTTAATACATATCGTCAGTATAATGCACGATAAACAACATGACCATATTTTCACTATGCTCTCGATTCTTTACTAACCTCGGTACTCCCGGTGAATAAAATATCTAGAGTATAAAGAAAATAAAGTCTACATTATTTACCATGCAATAAGTAATTATAGGCCTAGCCAGTGTAGATTGATGTATCATTTAAATATTATAATGAATATTACAGTAGGTTGTACAACCATGGGGTGATAATTAATGCCGTTATTCAGCTATCGGCTAATAAGGCGATATATTGGTTTCTGGGTCTCCGAAGTTGATATAAGGATAGTCCTGTAAGACCTACAGATACCTAGACACGCTTACACACTCTTACAGATACATGTAACAGCCTGCCGGTAAACCAATATATCTGAATTTGAATCCTCAAAATGTTGATTTTCAATAGAAAATGTTTCCTACCTATCGTTTATTGTTTTGATTCCTTTCAATGCGCCTACCTCTGTAACCTGCTTCTTTACTAACCTGCCTACCTAAGTAGGTGTAAGTGTAGGCATGTGTAGATGTATTCGTAGCGTTTTCAGGTTTATGTAGAATAGAAAATAATATATAATAATAACCGCAACCTATAAACCGTCACTTATAACAGTTTGAAAATGAGGAATGTGTGGATATTTGAATCGTTTGTGCCAATCGGTTGTGCGACCATTGAAACCAAGCCACATTTCCGATCCTTGCGCCCTGTATAAGTTACCCTGAGACCAAAAGATTCCTATTGATAGATATGTCTTGAATTTCGTACTGTATTTCTGGCCATTAACATTACTAACCGAATAGTACTTATACCACCAACTTCCACCACCGCCATACTTCCAGACGTCCATTCAACACGATCACGATCTTTTGTGCTGAAACCCATTCCATTCAAAGGCGTTAAGGAATCATAAGTTTCGTATGCAAAGACGGGACTTGTCTAAAATGTCTACATCTTCTACACCATGGTAGTAATCGGGTTTACTGTAGCCAGAGATAGAAAGTTTGGAATCGGATCCAATAACTTTGAAACTTTCATATGAGCTGCAATAGTAAAATCCATTATAATCAATTCTAATACCTAAGCGCCATATTACTCTATGAGCATTTGTTAGACTTTGTATGTTTTTTAAGCCCAGCCAATAACTTCCACCAATTCTACCAAATCCATTAATGTATACAGCCCAACTCCGCTTAAAGTTGACATTGTCGGTTCTCAATTGCATTTGTATTGCAACATTATCGGCCTTGCATCTCACCACCCTTTGTCCAAAAGAATTAAGGTATAGGTATAATATAGGTATTTATTAAGGTTAGGGCATTCTCTATTGAATTTGTCACGGCATCTTTTTTCGTAATATGGAAAAGTAGTTGTAGTAGGAGTAGTTGGTAAAACATTTGGAGGAGTAGTGGGTGCTTGGGACGTCGACAATGGAGTAGGAGTAGTGATTGTTCGGGACGTCACTTCCTGCAATAGACAGCTTTAACAGTTTTCATGAAAGTAAATATTGAAAAATTATATTATGGAAAATCACAGCTGAAACATTTGGGGGCCATGGTCTGATATAATGGCTTTGCTGAAGGGAGAAAAAATAAATCATTTTATTATATTTTGAAATAAATAGCTATTTGTAGGTAGCCTAATCCCCTTAAAAAACCATGTCTTAAGACAACAGAGTTACCAGAGGGATAATGAGCAGAGCACGGGAATAACGCTGTACTTTCCTTTGAGTAACTGTATGAGGCCAAAATATGATTCAGTTGTTCAAGCTCCATTATTGGAAACTACATTGATTTTAAAAATAATATATAATTAATAAGTTTTTTATTAATTTTAAAACGAGGCATATAATTCCATATGTGCAACATTTGTCTCTATTAGTAAAATGTCCATAACGACCTCAGTTACCAAATAATTGACGGCGGTATACGTCTAGTACTAAAGAAACCGAGATAAAGATTAAAACCAAACCCACTAGAATTGAATAAGACAATATGATAATGCTCTCCATAGCGAAAAATATCAACCGGCCCTATTGGGGCTCGAACCCGGTACCTAGGTTTCAAACTTCTGGTTATCATCAGCCGGGTGAGTGTACTGAGCTACCAGACCGGATGAATATTTCGCTGTGGAGTGGGAGATCATATTAAGGCCAACTACTCACTCAAAGGAAAGTAAAGGAAAGTACAAGTTCGTTATCATATTGATGATTATCATGATTATCATATTGTCTTATTCACAATGATGGATATGTGGAGGATAATGAATGTTACTATGGTTATTTCAGTCGAGGAAGATTTCGACATCGTTGATTTAATCATAACCGAGGAAATTTAAGAACTGGACGCCAAGGATTTCGGAATTATGGAGGAGGTTTTAGAAGACAAGGTGGTAATTTCAATCAGATGAATCAACCCGGTCTCATTACTCTCGAGTTCAACCGGGGGGGGGGGGGGGGTGGGACCGACGCTACATCGCGATTGAATCCATCTGATCAATATGGACGACCAACACATTGTGGAGTTTGTTTGTCGATATATTATGAATCTGATTGTCAATAAAAACAAGCTGCTGATAATTTACAGCTATATACAGAAATGGAAGATGTTCATATAAATCTTTATACGGATGTTGATATTGTTACAGAAGATCAGTCATTGTCAGAAACATTAAATTATGCTGCTCTTGACACCGGTTGTGTCACTACCGTTGCTGGGAAGGTTTGGTTGGAATGTTACATTGATTCCCTGAGTTGTAGTGATCAAAGAGATATTTACTGGGAAAAGAGTAATGTTTGGTTTCATTTCGGTGATGGAAATCGGCATTTGTCCAGCAAGAAGGCAATATTACCAATACAACTTGGTAATAAACGCTTATATTTATTTGTTAATATTGTAGATTGCGATATTCCATTATTGTTATCACGAGCAGCTATAAAGAGAGGAAATGGTAAGATAGATTTTAACAATGATATGCTTGAACTGATTGGCGAAAAATTTCAACTTTGTACTGTAATATGTTTATGACTAAATGATTGGGCATGACTAATTACTTTTGTTTTGTTGTCATTCATGGTTACCCTGTGGTTTTTTAATTCCCACCACTTTAGTTTTGGTTTTAATTTCTTGGATTAGATATAAAATCAGAAGGCTTATTGTTGGCGCCTGTAGTGGTTCGGTTTTAATACAGTATAGCCTACATAATAATTATGAATTCCTTGATTAATATTGCATGACCTACTGTACTGTAGGGTGGTGCGTTTTTTACTTTTTTTCGATTTCATTGTTCTACCGGTGCACAAAAGTTGCCAAATGGTAAAAAAGTAAGGCAAAAAAATTTCATTAAATTTCGTCTATATCTTCACGGATCCCAAGAGGGTTGAAATTTTGTGCCGCCACGATGCACCATAATGAAATTTATAACAATATAACACATTGATGAAAGATCAATGACTCAAGAAAGAACTTCCTGCTTGCATCAAATGTCATCAATTGGGTCCAAACTTAGTTAGAACCAAAAATTTTAATTTTTGGATCAAGGGAAGTAGTGCCACAGGCACATGGACAGAACCTACCATTTGGCGCAAAGTGATGATATTTCTAAATTTTCGCGATGGCCAACTTTGAGTTCTCCTACTGCATTAATATTATGCTCATTAGAACCGCAATGGCCGATTTAGTGGGGGTAGACCAACTTCAAAACAAACATAGGGCGAATAGTTCTTGAGATATTGCAGAAATTGTGAAGTCCGGCACAAGTCTACACTACCGCTTTGATGCAATATGGCAAAATCCTCAAAAAATTTTATTTTGAATTATCTCAAAGAATCAAGAATAGACACATCACTGCAACAAATTGATTTAGTGTATACAGACACCTTCATAATGAAAGAGTAGTCATTAATTCACTATAGTTTTTGTACAAAATGTGTTGAATGGGTCAACTCAATATCAAGTATTAATTGGTGGATATAGTCTTGACATTTTGTAAAATAACTCAAGAACTAATGACTCTACTCTTATTTTAAAGGTGTCTATCTATACCCACTACATCGATCACTTCTGTGATGTGTCTATTCTTGGTTCCTTGAGATAATTCAAAATAAAATTTTTTGAGGATTTTTCCATATTGCATCAAGGCGGTAGTGTAGACTTGTGCCGGACTTCACATTTTCTGCGATATCTCAAGAACTATTCGCTCTGCGTTTGTTTTGAAGTTGTCTACCCCCACTAAATCGGCCATTGCGGTTCTAATGAGCATAATATTAATGCAGATATTAATGCATAATATTAATGTATTGTATGGGGGGCGAGACATGTAGTCGGCGAGCTTTGGTATAAATGTGGCATGTCCGTCTGTCTGCCCGTCCGTCCGTCCGTATGTCTGTCTGCTAAATTTTTGAACGCGAATTTCTCCGCATCGCTGGTTCGGAATTGAAGCAAACTTAGTAGGTAAGGAGTAGAGGGAAAGTTTAGTAAAATTTTTTATAACGTTTTGTAAATAATCATGCAGTCTGACGTCTGCTACGAGAGAGAAGTGCTTTAAGGGCTCAAAGGTTAAGAAGTAAAGTTAAAATTCTCGGGAACGCCTCACTTCCAGATTTGAAATTATGTTTGCTTATAGAGAATCATAGCAAGAGACTTCGAAGTAATGACATACCGGTGCGGCACTGGTACTGTGCACTGAAAACATTAGTGACAGCCTTAACAGATCTGCCAGAACCAATAGGAAAACAGTAATTAATCATCCAATCGTAGCTCACTTGTTCCACTAATGGCTCCGCCCTCCCATCAACCTTCATCTATATTTAACTTCAGAGTTTTTCAGAGATTTAACTAGAGACGCATATACACTAACCCTGTTAGAAGAATGGCACTGTCCAAAATGTTTCGTAGAACTAAACTGGGAAGATTATTAAAAATGAGATCTAATTCTGTCGAATTAAATGCCGGGATTATTTTAAAATTATTATTAATATTATTACACTCTATTAAAATTGTACTGTAAATAGGCCACACATAAACAATAGGAATTGTACTGCAAATAGGCTATACATAATTCAAGTTTAAAATGTAAAAAAATGGACCTTGATACGTAAACACTTCAAAATAAAACAGAAATAAAAATAAAAACGGATCATGGTAGACCAAATAAACAATATTACATATAATACAGTAAAAATAATCTATACCCCCAGCGGGGTAAATGGTTTTACAACTGGTTCATCTAGTAAAACAAAAATAAGTAATTAGTTTATTAAATAGTTTTTATATTTTTTTTAATTTAATTTTTTTGTTTTAAATAAAAAACTCCGAATTTATTTTATTCTAATTTGTTTTTTTTATTTCATTTCGCTATGCCCCAACTTTTTACCCCATTTATACGTAATACGTAATATATTACATGTTTGTACATGTTTTAAAATAGTAGGCCTGTAGTATAATACAATGAGATATGTGTTTGATACAACCAATTATATATTATTTTCAATAACCGTCATTCATCAGTTCATTCATCCATTCCTTAAATATTATTGTAAACTTAACACTCACTACAACACAGTCAATATATTAATAAATCTGGCTGGATCTTGCCACAACCAATAACAAGCCAATCTATTAACTCAACCTAAGACTCTATTGCTACTGTATGACCAGCGGAGTGCTGCCTACCACTTGTGGCAGCCGCTTGCCACTTTGTTGATGCCACTGCGACAAACAATGAGTCCCTCGTACCGCCTGGTGGTGGTGGGCGGGCAGGGAGGGTGGAGGTGGGTGGCGGTTGGCTGGTCGAGGGACGCAACGATGTGGAAGTATTTTGTCAAGTCATTGACAATCCCCGAGAGGTGAAACTACACCTTTGCCTGTGTGAATCACACATGGGTTATATGCCCAGAACAGGAGCAGCTTGATAGCGACCATGTTGATGTCATTACTGGTACCAGTAGCCATCAGTGTGTTGCGGCAGAGCAGTTTCTTTTTTTCTTAACTATAATGCAGCAATTATAATAGAGCAAATATAAGCAGTTCATAGGCCTACACGAAATGCGTTCGCGTAAGTCCATGTCACCATGTATGTGTATACTCGGTGGAGTATATAAAAATACTTGCTGACTGAGATGTACCATAGTACTGCTGTACTGTAGAATCTCACTACCTGAACCGGTATGGATACATGCTGCAGTATAGTTAGGCTAGCTGTCCGCCTTATAGGGATCTAAAACTATCAGTTTGTTTCCCTCTTTCAGGTTTGATGACATTTGTATAGCGCTACAATACAATAGAATTAGTCCCAAATCTGATCGAATTGTTTTACAGTTTTGAATCTAATTATATGATAGAGCAAAGATGGGGAAACATTACTATCAGGCAAATTTTGTGAAAATAATTCTGCACCGCTAGGTGGCGCTGTAAATTTATATGCATATTTTTAGGTTTGTTATATAAATAGCATTAAATTTTATTAACAAAAAATTTCGTAAAGTTGTCTGATACTTTTATGCAGGGTGGCTGCCTATTTAGACACCTACATATATTTTCAGACTAATTGCTCAAAAATTGTAGAAGTAGTAGGGTTTTGAAGATGAGAATTTCATAAAAAAATATTTGGAGATAATCGGCCTTTCATTATACATAGTGATAGTAATTTCAATAGGAATCATAAATGGAAATTGTTATTATAACTTGAAAAATAAAAGAGGTATTAAGTAGCGGTTTTCAGATTTAGAAACACCATTTAACCGTATTAAACCCGGGGGGTGGGGTCAATATCACAATCTCAATATCAAAATTTGTTATAACTTCGAAGGAACAAGCTGTGCGGCATTAACCAGTATTAAACCCGGGGGGGGGGGGGGTGGTCAATACTACTAGGATCGGCATGCTGCATTGCAGCTGCATTTTTAAGAATGCTGTGCCGGCTTGTCAACAAAATTGCACCGCCACAACTCCCTATCACCCATGACATTTGCTAGATCATCCGCATCTTTAAGGCCAGTGTCCTTTAAGATGCGACTCAAGAAAGTCATGGGCTGTCCACCATGCTTATTCACTCCATGAGGCTGCCAAAGTACACGATTATGCACTGGCTGGTCCTCACGGCCAAAGCAATGTCCTGCAAAGCGGAGGCGATTTTGTTCTAGTGTCAAGCTTGGGGGAACCAATGAGACACCTCCAATGTTATATAGTGTCTGGTTGGAGATGTGTGCATTGTACTTGACACAATGAACCCGGCGTAGCATTCTTGTGAATGTGCCATCCAGAGATTTGGTGTCCTTTTGTTGATCAAAGGCCTTGAAGAAGTCAACAAAGATAACAGCCAGATGCCTGTCTTTCTTTTTTGATAACTCTTCAATTATCCTTCTAAGTGCCAAAATGGGCTCCATGGTCCCACGACCTTTACGGAACCCATTCTGATTTCCACGGAGCAGTCTCTCAATGGGATCCCTGATGCGATTTAATAGAATCCTATTGTATAGCTTTGCAGCAATCGAGGTCAATGAGATTCCCCGAAAAGAACCATAGAGTGTTAGGTTGCCCTTCTTGGGAACTGGCACCAACTTATTTGTTTTCATTTCTTGTGGGACTCTTGTTGTTCGGTACATGTCTACTATGATGGGATAGATGAGCTTTAAACACTCAGGTATTTTAAAGACCTCAGGGGGAACACCATATACTCCACTGGCACGATTGGTCTTAATGCTCTTTGCAGCAGCCTTCACTTCTGCAAAGGAGATATCGCCAATGGGAAAATCTGGGAGTACAGACTCAGACACTTTTACTTCTATAAAGTTATCAGGCAATACCCTGTCATTATTGAGGAGTTTTTCAAAGTGGGCTTTCC
The DNA here is from genome assembly GCA_032718475.1 of Nemertoderma westbladi. Taxonomy (NCBI): domain Eukaryota; kingdom Metazoa; phylum Xenacoelomorpha; order Nemertodermatida; family Nemertodermatidae; genus Nemertoderma; species Nemertoderma westbladi. Next base: position 22,618 of record JAUCBJ010006877.1, on the reverse strand, counting down.
AACCATTGAGGCGATCGGCTGGTGATTCTGCCTTAACCTTGGTGGTTGGTTGGCTTTTCCGCCCAGTAAGCAGATTGATCGATTTCCATGCCTGGGATGATTAATAGACGGGGGGGGGGGGGGGGGGGGGTTCAATATCACCCCCCCGTGGTGTTTTTATTATAATTCTGAAAAAAAACGCAGTTGGGAATCTGAAATTGTATGACTTTTCCTAAAAATCTATTGTCTTCCTAGTAGTGAAAACCGTTTTAAAAATATTGGGTAGTTTATAGTTTATATTGAACTACTTAGACTCCCTTAATTTAGTGAATATGATTGATGAACCCACTTTCACTTTCACTCACTCAGAATCTCAGTTGGATGTCGCTTACGTCACTGCAGCATCCCCTTACAAATGTTTAATAATTGCTCCTATTGGTAACTCAGACCATGGCCATAAGACTATTCTACTTAAGCCTAAAATTGACTGTAGGAACATCTATAAACCAAAATCATGTTACAAAAGAATTCAGGTTTTTAGTTCGGACAAAGTTGCTGAAGTGCGACAAGTGTTTCAAGAGACAGACTGGAATATTTTCTATGATGAAACCCAGAGTCTAGATGAAAATGTAGAAACAACTGAAAGCTACATAAAGTATGTAATTGATCGACACTTACCCTTGACAAAGATTAAAACCAGGAAGTTTAATATGCGGCAGCCGATCAAGGGTATTAGGGAACTAATGGAAGAAAAAAGGCTTGCTATTGTGAATAGAGATAATGCCAAGCGAAATGAGTGCCAGAGAAAGATTAATAAATTAATATTTAACAAACGTCAATCAGATTTTAGCAGTATGTCAAAAGATCAACTATATAAGCTATCAAGCAACTGCCTCAATAACAAACATAAAATTCATACATTTGATGCGAAAGAAGTTGAGAGTCTAAATGAGTTCTTTACTAGGTTTAATGAAGACGTGGACAAAGATGAACCAACGTACAAAGGAGTTAGCTATGAGAATAATGTGAAAGTCATTGAGCCTCTTGAAGTTGAACATCAAATCCGTAAATTGAAATCAAATACTGCCCAAGGAAGTAGCATTATATCATCAACTTGCTATAAAACATTCGCTAGGGAACTTTCAATACCATATGCCTCCCTTTTTAATGGCAGCTTTCAACTCCAAAAATATCCTCAAAATTGGAACTCTGCGCTAACATCTGCTTTACCCAAAAGACACAACTCATCTATCTCAGATAAAACGAGTTTCAGGCCTGTATGTGTTACTCCACTAAGCTCAAGGATCCTCGACAGGATTGCACTATAAATTTTCCGTACTGCAACAGTAGATAGCGATGACATCTTCCAATTTGCGTACAAAAAGGATTATTCAACTGCGGATGCAGTGCTTTATTTATTACACCAAATTACGGGAGCACTAGACAAAAGGCACACAATCGTAAAATGCCTATTCATAGATTACTCCTCTGCTTTTAATACTGTACTGCAGAACAGATTCTTGAACAAACTGTTAGACGAACTGCCTACAGATATGCGCTGGTTGGTGACTTGGTTACAGTCTTATATGAGTAACTTCTCTCAATGCGTTAAATCTGGTAGAATTATATCTCCTACAATAACTCTAAAAGTTGGATTTCCTCAAGGTGGTCCTCTAAGCGGTCCATTGTTTACGAAAGATACAGATGAAATTAGAGAAGAAGATGGTTCCCTTGCCAAGTATTCTGACGATTCTCGTTGCTTGTACTCTATTAGTTGTTCAAAAGATAATGATAAATATGAGCTAAGTATTAAGAAAATTGTAGATTTGTCATTAAAGAAAAACTTGAAGCTGAACACAAAGAAGTCTGAGGAACTGTGCTTCATTCCAATAAATTTCAAAGACTCTAAAATCGTAGATATTGCAGAGGAAAGGATTACAATTGGGGGTAATGTCGTACCACGACCAGCTGTGGTGAAACATCTGGGAGCAGTGTGGATATCAGATAATATGTCATGGAAAATCCATGTCTCTAACTTAATAAAAAACGTTAACTACATAGTCCGCCAGTTCAGCTTCTTCATTCGGTTTGCGAGTAAAAAGACTAAAATATTTCTATTCCAAACGTACATTGCACCACACTATTTGTACTGTTCTGTGGCTTGGGTCCCTCTTACACCATCCAGTCTAAGAAAGAAGCTGCGTAAACCAATATCACTGTACGCAAGGCACTCTAAGAGACATGTGTACTTAAAATATATTAATGACGCATTCTCCACTCAATTTGTCAACATGGTTAACAAGATTGTGGCCACACCCCGACACCCCTTACATGATTTTATCATGGCCTCCAAGTCAACGTCCACCTCAACTCGCAGCAAATACACAATGCCAAACGTTCGTACGAAATTATTTCAGAACTCATTTGCACCTATGGCCATACGATACCTTATTAGTAATGAGATGCCGTTATTTTTCGACTGAGTTAATGTCCAATGTTTATTATTTAATTTCTTATATCATCTATACTTAATGTAATTTTATTTAATTTGTCAAAGACTTTATACTTATTACTTACTTACTTATTTAGCATGTTTTAATGATGCATTTGGTTTTACTATTCCCATTTACATTTTATCTATGTACAGGAATTAAAACAATATAATATAATATATATAGCGAGTTATAGCACCATTTTTTAACCCTACTTTTGGCACATTTTTTGAGACGTTTTTTGAAAATTACATTCAATAGATAAAATTGCTTGTGACAATTTATTTCTTGCATTGTAGAGGTTTATGGCTGTTCTGAATTCAATGAAATATATAATTATAGAACTAGACATCTCAAACTTGTATTTTTCAGAAGTGGGTGCAAAATGTGGTGCTAGCACCAAATTTAGAAAACCATCAAATATATCAATTGATTGTGTCACCTTGTTTCTTGCGTTATTCGGGTTTGTGAGGGTTCTAAATTCAATGGAATCAGTAAAAATTTCATAGGAGTTTTCAAACTTGTATTTTTCGCCGGTGGGTGAAAATTGTTGTTCCAGCACCAAATTTTGGAAAATAAGAAAATTGATCAGTAGATAATAGTATTATCTTGTTTCTTGCGTTATACGAGTTTATGAGGGTCCTGAATCCGATGGAATCAATAAAAACAGCAATGGACATCGCAAACTTGTACTTTTTGGTGATGGGTACGAAATTTGGTGTTTGCACCAAAATTTTCCAAATTACGCCAAAAAATAAAAGTAGCAATGATCTGGCATATTAGAAATGTATTCCATTAGAAACAGCGCCCTCGAAATCCTGAAAATGTGAATTTATAGCATCGTATAAGTGAATCAAAAATTTTGTGTTCTAACTGAAAAGTGCTAGTTACTTGTTTTTTTCATTTTTTTCCTACGCAGAGAGGACTAAACAGCTATTTATAGCAATCATATCATTTTTAAATATTTTCCAATGTATTTTGCGCCCCAGAAAACCTGTATTGAAAAACAATTAGCCGAAAAATGTAACTTTCAAATTTTGTGAAAACTGTGCACTACTTGTAATTTTGGTTCTGCAATATAACCACCATCCCAGTACATTTTTTCGAAATTTTTTTTCGGTCGGATTCAGATCTAGTGATACCTACGTACAAACAAAAAATCAGACGTTTTCGTAAAAATTTGTAGATTTTAGAGGGGGGAGGGGGGGGGGGGGGGGGGAGGGGGGGTCAATATGACACCCCCCCCCCCCCGTTTTTTGTACAACATTTTATAGCCCGGGAGTATTAGGGCGGTTAATCGTTCATTATAATACAATCATAATACATGTAGATCATAAAAATAATTTCGACATATTTTTGACCAAAGCCCCCCCCCCCCCCCCCCCCCCCCCCCCCCCCCCCCCCCCCCCCCCCCCCCCCCTTAACATTTATTGCAAAAACAGATAAGATTATAGGTTACAACACCTTTAATAATATTATGTATGTATTAATACATTATACATATTAAAATGTATTTCTAGAGGTGAGAAATGATTTGTAAGTCATCTGGAGATTGGGTATCATCTGAGTAGTTGAGTGGTGATTGCTTACCAGCTGGGACATCTTGATTGGATTTCAATTCAATACCCTGAAATAATATTAAAATATCCGATTTAAATTGTTAGTTATTTAATTGATAAACCATGTAAAGCTGATCCTTTAGTTAACTTGCACATACTTACTATCACTTATCCCACACATGCACTCCCATGTTATATTAAAAAATATCGAGACATGAAGAAAAGCTCGAGATTGGAACTCAGGTTACATATGACTCAGCTCTTTTCGGGGGTTTTAAGTGAAATAATAAATATTCAACTTTATTATTGTAAACAATTTTGAAAAGTAGAAAAGATACATCTTTTTTGCAATCACTGTCATGAAATAGTACATTAAACACCATGTCCCGTAATATAGTGTCATTTTCTGATGACACGCCACCCCCCCCCCCCTCCCCCAGATTTTTTCTACAAATCTTAATCATATTGTTTGAAATTTGAAACACATACTGAACATACTGAACTGCACATTCAGATAAAATGGCACATATCTCCAACCGTAGCATCATCCGTTGCCACTTCTCATATTCTGGACAACTGGCTAAGAAATTCCCTAAGGTTGTTCTGATTGTGTTCTATGTACCCAATAGTGTTGCTCCACCTTAAAAAATTGGGTGGAAATTTTCGACCATATATAAACAAGCGCAGCTATTGCTTGTTTGGGTGCTGATCCTCACAATGCAGGCACATGCATTTCTAACTTTCTTATCACAGTATGTACAGATCGTAACATCGAAATGATCAAATGTGTTACGAACACCACGATGCTGTGCAAAATTACATGTTTTTTTTTCTAGAAATATAATTTTGAATTCTGTGTAACCATTCTGAGAATGGTCGTGAAAATACGTTTTCTTTCTAAATAAAATATTATGATCGGGGGGGGGGGGGGGGGGGGGGGGGTGCTACAAAATAGCATGGCCCATATACCGCTGAATAAACTATTAGTTATTATAATATAGTTCTATTTTATTTATTATATAATAATAAGCTATTAAACTCGAAGACCTTTTTCAGAGCTCTTCTTTCAAAACAGATGATGAAAGAAAGGTACTGTTTGTACAAGTTAGAACTTCAATCAACTGTAAATCTAACAAATTTGGTAAAAAAAAAATTTTTCTGCTTATTATAAATATATATTATGTAAATAAAATATAACTTGACCTCATAGACTCCAATTAATGATTTTCTGCCCATCCCAGTACCTCCAGCAGCGCCCAATTCCTCATCAATACAGATATCGTCTGCAGTCTTTACGTATTTATTAATTATTCCTGCCCCGATCGAATCTCCAAGAACATTTACTGCAGTTCGAAATCGGTCCCTATAAAATCAATTAGTTTATAAATGTTTAGAATTTTCAAATTTCTAAAAAAAATGTAAACCAATCCATTATATTCTAAAAATAAATTGTTTTACATAATGAGTCAAAATTATCATTACAGATTTAAAATTACAATTGATTGGAACAAATAAAACATTTTAGAACATAACAAGTTACTACTTACAGCAACCAGTCAATCGGGATAATTAAAGCAATGTCTTCTACTGGGAGACCCAAAGCGTTCAATATTATAACCATGGTTACCAGACCAGCAGAAGGTATACCTGCTGCTCCAATGCTAGCCAGTGTAGCTGTCAAACTACATAAAAAATATAATATGTTTATAGGTACAATACAAGAGCATCATATATGAATGGTGGTTTGTGTTACCAGTACATGAATAAACAAAGCGTTACATAAATAAATACAAACCGATTCAGTGACTCATATTTGTCCTGAAGTTTGCATTCTCGGAAAAAGCATTGGAAAATATTCGGCCCATGTGAAGAATACCAAACTTCTGCCGTTATATTTCACTTTTCAGTTAGGGCAAACAGAATAATACCATAGGTTTTCACCAAAAACATCGGCTACAGAAGGGCTGAATCTAACCAAAACAATAAACGAATTAGTACCGGGTGTTCCAAAATGATTGCCCCCACCCCCCCTGGCCAGCCAAAACTGCCATACATAAACCTTAGTGTAATATACCATTTGAATGAGAATTTAATTCTGAGCTTGCATGCAAAGTATAAAAATTGTATAGGCTATTCTTTAAAACAATCTTATTTTTCAATATTTTTGATTTAATCACAATTAAAAAAATATAATTTATCCAGCGTTAGTCATCAGCTTTACAGCCATGTTTCCCCTTTGCAGCACAGGGAGCTCCTCGATAGTGGCAAAGGATGCTGGCCCTTAAAAGGGCTGTTTTGGTTTGAGTTCAGTTTGATTATGCCACAGAATCACGACCCTCTCTAAAAGTAACATCTCTGAACCTGTCAACCATACGTTTTTCTTCAGAATCATTGAAGATTGCACTGGAACTTGTCATTTTAATTACTTCTGTTAGGCCTAATTCAGTAAAATTAATAAAGAAGCACTAATACCGGTAACTGAATACTGTAATATATTGCAATACAGCAAAAGTCAGGCAGTAATAACTGTTTAAACAGGGCTGCAACCTGCAAAGCTGATGTCTAACGCTGGATAAATTATATTTTTTTTTAAATTGTGATTAAATCAAACATGACTTTTGTGGACTTCAAGAAGGCATTCGACTCCATCCATAGAGGTAAAATGCTTGAAATCCTAAGAGCTTTCTTATTGAATACCAGAAGTAATTGATGCTGGCATTGGATTGTTATATTGTGACACAGAAGTGCAGGTACTCTCACCAGATGGTGAAACTGAGTTTTTCTCAATTCTGGCTGGCGTACTGCAAGGTGACACATTAGCACCATTGCTATTTGTAATTGTGCTAGATTACGCAATGAGGACGGCCACAAAGGGTGAAGATCTGGGATTCACACTTCAAGAACGCAGAAGTAGTAGATATCCGGCAATAAAGTGGAGAGGGCTGCTAAGGAGGTTGGATTGCATATAAATGCTACAAAGACCGAATTCATGACCTTTAATGTTGATGGAAACTTGACAACCATTGATAATAATAAACTAAGGATGGTCGATGACTTCCAGTACCTTGGATCATGGATAGAGAGTAGCAGAAAAGGACATAGAAGTTGAGGAAAGCAAAGGCTTGGGTAGCTCTATCAAAAATGAATACCATCTGGAAATCAGGTCTCTCCAGGCACCTGAAGACTAAGTTCTTTCGAGCCACAGTGGAAAGTGTATTTTTATACGGGGGTGAGACCGGGACACTGACTAAATCACTTGAACAACGAATTGATGGTTGCTACAAAAGACTACTAAGGGCAGTCCTAAACATCATCTGGAGACAACACATGACAAACGCCGAGCTTTATGGAACAATACCACCTGTATCAACCACCCTCCGTGAAAGCAGATTAAGAGTCAGTGGACACTGCTGGCGAAGTAAAGACGAGGTCATACCAGATCTACTTCTCTGGCAACAAACTCATGGAAAGCGTAGTGGACGACCGGCCATAAAATATATAGATCAACTTGAAAGGGATACTGAACTTGGGAGAAACGAAATTGCGACAACTATGGAGAATCGGGAAGCCTGGAAGGATCTCATTTCCACTGTCCGAGTTCGCTCGACCTAGTAGTAGTAGTAGTAGTAGTAGTAGTAGTAGTAGTAGTAGTAGTAGTAGTAATAAGTAAAAAAATAAATGTAGAACCACCACCTGAAGCTTGCTCGGCTCGGCCAGTTTACAGCGGCTGGATCAACCTTATTCTATACACAACCTTGTGCTGTGGCAGAGTGCTGGTGAGAATATGCATGGTGGTAGACGGACAGCCCACCCTTTCCTCAAATGACTGCTCATTCTCAAGGACACACGGAACTTAAGAATATGGATGAACTGGGAAAGTGTATGTGAGAACTGGGATCGCCATTCTACAGGGAACCCCGTCGGCGGGCTCCTTTCTCTTTGCGGCTACTTGTGAGGCCTGGACGGCGCCACACTAACTAGGATAATTAAATATTATATTATTTTATATTTCTCTGTAGACCACAAAAGAAATGAACGTATAGATACGGAGTGTATCGATCCATTCATTATTTTGTGGTCTATCAAAAATATAAAATAATATAATATTTAATTATAAAGTAATATAATATATAACATAATAATGATTTATAACAATATTAGGAACTAACCTGACTACAACAATTTGTCCAAAATCCAAAGACATTCCTTCATATTGGGCGATGAATATCGAAGCAACAGCCTCGTACAGTGCAGTACCATCCATATTTATTGTAGCTCCAATAGGGATGGTAAATCGAACCACCGAGGGGAGAAGGTCATTTTTCTCTTCTAGACATCGTATTGTAACGGGCATTGTTGCAGAGCTGAAATAGTATTATGCATTGTTTTGAAGAAGAGATAAGGGTAATTTTTGTTAAGTATCATTAAACGACAACCTAAAATATAAGGAAATTATAAATTTGGTCTCAAATTTTATATTGATGGTCAAATATAGTAATTTTGATAGACCTACCTTGATGCAGTACCGAAAGCTGTCAGAATCGGTTCCAGAATTCCAAATATGAATTTGAAGGGATTACTTCGCGCGAATATAGTGTAAATAACAGGAAGTATAATAAATCCGTGGATAGCTAGTCCAGCCAACACTGTCAGCATGTATTTCCATAAAACATTAAATAAATCAGCCAGACTTTCACTAGCTAGAAGCTTTCCAGCAATTAGAAACATAATTCCTATCGGCATGTACCTAAAATAAGTAGATAGTTAACTTTTATAACTAATTTAGTAGATACTCTCAACTCAATAGGGGGAAAATAATTGAACAAGTAGGAATAAAAAATAATTTAATTTACAAAAAAGCAAGCAAACAGTCGGCCGAATCTGGAGGTAACCCCAAGGCTCTTTATTCGATAGCTGCTACCATAACGTAATGGTGGGCGTTACTCCTATTCCAAGTTTAGTTCCTAGTAATTCAATGCATGAAAGGCTGAGTGGACCCTGGCGGGGCTGAACCTACAACCAATAGATTGTAAGACAGACCCTCACCCCTTCTTATTAATTAAATATACATTGTCATAAATCATTGTCAATATACATATCATGCAAGTCTGGTGAGAGGGAACAACTTCTCGACCCCACAGTGTGGCCAATGTATACTCGCATCACGGACTTTGTTGGCTACTTGCGTGATAACTCCGCTGCTGTCGTCAACTCCCGAGGTGGAATGGTAGGCATTTCGAATAGTGATCAAACCGGTAGTGTTCCGGTTGATGTTTGAACTATAATTTTTGTATCATTTGTATTATTTTATGTATAAATATATATATTTTTTTTTTATAAAATGTTTATATTTCTTTCTTTAATCAATGTCTTATTCTGAAACTTTCCAACCTTAACAATGGCGGATGAAAGCTTTAACCTCAACCTAAGTTTTGTTTCGTATAACTGTGGGTCTGTTAGAAATTTGCACTCACTACATGTAATTAATGATGCTTGTAATAATGGGTGTGACTTGTTATTACTGCAAGAACTAATGCTCCCTAAGCAGGAGTTGTCATTTTTGTCTAATATACACCCTAATTACAATGCTTTTGGTACGTCACCCGTTGATCTATCTAGTCAGATATTAGTTGGCAGGCCCTTTGGGGGTATCGGTATACTTTGGAAAAAATCCATAGCGCACTCTACCGCTATAATTAAAACAGGTAATGATAGGGTTTTTGGGATAACTGTTAAGTTGAATAATAATGATATTTTATTAATTCTTAATGTTTATATGCCATATGAATGCCCTGATAATGATGACCTTTATAGTAATTGTCTTGGGAGCCTAAAGGCCATTTATGAATCTGTACCTCATTCTCATTTGTTGATTTTCGGTGATTTTAACGCCAACCCAGGCAGATTATTCTATAATTATCTATCTGAATGGTGCAGTGAGTTAAATCTGTCTATCATTGATACAGTGTTATTGCCAGCCAATACGTTTACTTACGTGAGTGACGCACATTCGTCAACATCGTGGTTGGATCATGTTGTATGTTCCCAATCTGCTATTGAGCTGATAAAAAACATCAATGTGAACTACGATATTAGTGTTAGGGACCATATTCCTATCAGTGTGTCTATATGTGGCACAGTTAATGGACAAAGTGCTGGCGGCACTCCTGCTCAGCAACATAAATCGTGTAATACTCTGGATTGGGAACACGCCACACCTTTGCAAATTAATAACTATCTCATTAAGGCTCGTCAACTTTTAGAATTTTTTCCAATTGATGAGTCATTTATTGTGTGCAATGATACAAACTGTGAAACTCATAAGAAGTATATAGATGAATTGTATAATAACCTGGTGCATATTTTGCTAACATGTGGTAATGCTACTATTAGTCCACGGAAAACTAAAAGTAACACTGCCCCCCACATTCCTGGCTGGAATGATATTGTAAAAGATAAATACGAGGAGTCCAGAAAATGGCTTAAAACTTGGCGGTCTATTGGATCTCCAAGGGATGGTGAAATTCATAGGAAATACCTGTGCAGCAAAGCACAATTTAAACGTTCTCTTCGGGAATGTAAACGTAATGAACAAAAATTTCGAGAGGAAAAACTCGCAAATGCCCTTATTAAAGGCACTAGCAGTAATGAATTTTGGTCTGGGGTTCATAAACAAGCGTGCGATTTTGCTCCACTCCCTAGCAGGGTAGGTGATGCAAATGGGCCAGGGGAAATCTGCGATATGTGGAAATCACATTTTGATGATCTACTAAATAGTGTAAAAGACGACTCCAGTCGAGAGTTTGTACACAGTCGTTTGAAGGAAACCGTTTTTGGTGCTGATAATATTGTATCTCCTGTTGAAACATTTATGGCGATTAATAATCTGTCTCGTGGCAAGGCCGTCGGCCCAGATGGCCTTCTGGCGGAACACTTTATAAATGGCTGTTGTGTTTCTTTGTTAAATATTCTATCTATTATTTTTACTGGTATTTTTGTCCACGGTTACATGCCGATTGGTATGATGGAATCTATTATAATTCCGTTAATTAAGGATAAGAATGATGACCACACGTCTAAGGATAATTATAGAGGTATTTCAATTGCTACAGTGCTCAGTAAAATTTTAGAAAATGTTATCTTACATAGGTGTCTTTCCCTTCTGTACACTACCGATAACCAGTTTGGCTTCAAGTCGAAGCTTGGCACTGAAACCTGCGTATATGCCCTAAAAGAGATTCTCAATTATTATTTAAGTAAGAACACACCCGTTTATGTGTGTATGCTAGACGCCAGCAAAGCTTTTGACAAAGTTAACCACTTTGTACTTTTTCGCAAACTTATTGATCGAAATATTCCCCTATATATTGTGCGTCTGATTATTTATTGGTATAGGTCGCAGTTGATGTGTGTTGTTTGGGCGGGTATAGTCTCACCGAAATTTACGGTGACTAATGGTACAAAACAGGGTGGCATTCTGTCTCCCCTGTTTTTCAATGTTTATTTAGATGATTTAAGCATTCAATTAACATTAAGCGGGGTTGGATGTTATATGGGTAATATCAGGGTAAATCACTTGGGTTATGCTGATGATATCTGTTTGCTGTCAAACTCAATTTACGGGTTACAAAAGTTAATAGATGTTGCTGTTAGTTACGCCTCTAATAACTCTATGACTTTCAATAAGAAGAAATCTAAATGTATGTATTTTTTACCAAGAGATATAAGCTGCAGCGCTAAGTCCGCAGTATTTCTTTATGATGTGAAACTTGATATTGTTGATAAATTTAACTACTTAGGACATTTAATACATTGTACGTTAGATGACGATTTTGATATCCGTAAGCAGACTAATAGCTTATACGCACGTGGTAATATGTTGCTACGCAAGTTTGGCAATTGCAGCCGACCAGTTAAGCTTGCTTTATTCCGAGCCTATTGCACCCCCATATATTGCAACTCGCTCTGGGCAAAGCGCAGCTATTCTGACAGTGCACATAATAAACTACGAGTAGCATACAATAATTGTGCTAGATTTCTATTTAAAATACCCCGTATAACTGATGGAGAATCCACTAGTATTTCTCTGACATTTGGTCTACTGAATATACCTTTATTCATTCACTTACGTTATAAATCGATTACGAGTTTGTTCAACAGGGTTGACAACATTGACAATAGCATCCTACGGGGTGTGTCTGTTATCTGTCGCCAACATGGCGTTTCGCGTATTCGTGAAATGTTGAACTTAAATTACGTAAAATAACACTAATTACTGTAATATAGTTGTGCTGTGCTAATAGTTAATAATATTACTTACTTATGCTTTTCATGTACTCCATATTATTTAGACTCATCTACCTGTGTATTCAATATTGTCCAATTTAATTATGTACTTATTTTTACTATGTGCCTTAATGGCGTGGATTAAAAGATAATAATAATAATAATAATTATTGTATCATTATTTTGAACATTATGCTTTAAATTTCCAAATTTTATTACGGGCAAAAATTATACACAATTGATTTACTACAACATTTTCACTATACAAATAGTTTTAATTACCTTACTGGGTGGGGCTATAACAATAACTGAAGACAATGAAACTGGGTGATATGCGCGAAGGGACGTTCGGTATTCGTTGTGTGTGGCTTGTGACACGGCGAAAAGTCAGCTTCGCGATGTTGCGCTCTTCACTGCTGTGCCTTAGGGGTTGCCGAAGAGCCTCAAAACGCCTGATGGTGTTTTGTGGCCGATGTATCCATCTGTCTGGCCAATGCAATCACAGAACCGTAGTTGTAATCGTGATGACTGCAACTGCACAACTTTGAATTTCCCCCACTGTACCTCAATTTACAGTCAGTTGGTGAAATAGTTTTTCTCATATTTGTAATGTGTTTTAAAATTGAAGGATTTTATACTTTAATTAACTTAATAATTGAGTAAATTAGTATTAGATTACAGAGGAAAACTTGTAGTGTTGGCTGATGTACTGACTTCCAGTATGTGTTTTTAAATTATGTTCAACTTCATTATAATTATTGAAACGTTTTATTAATATTGTTTGCACTCACCACATAACAATATAAACAAGTGACATAAAAGCCTCGTTTATTGACACAAAAAATAGTTTGGCTGGATGGCCCTTTTCCTTCAGTCGAGCAATGAATATACCGAGGGCCAACGAGAATACCATCACACCCAGTATGTTCGTTCCATTCGCAGAACCTAAAAGTTAAGTAAGCAGCAAGTATAATTAGCATCCCTACATTGTGCAATTCTGTGCATATCTTTCTGAATACAGAAGGTGCAACAGACTCTCTAAATGCACAGGCCATGTTGTTACAAAGGCCGATCTTGTCTCGTAATTAGGACCTCCTTGTTTCTAGGTTAAGAACTCATAATCAGCTGCGGTGGGCTGACCAGGCATAGATGGTAATTTACCAATAATGGTGGAACAGGAGGAGAGTGTTCTCATAAATATATAATTGTGTTATATATTCTTATATAATTTAACTCACTCTTGTATCCTTCCATTCTGTATTTCGTCTTTCCATAAGCATCAGTATAAGAAACGTTGTTATATTTGGTAATGTACTAAAATTAAAAAACATAAGCAATTATATTTTACACTACCGATATAGTTTTTTTTTATGGATTATGAAATTTTTTTTCAATTTGATAATAAAAATAGTGAATAAGGACCCCTATATAACTCGATAGATTGTTTCGGTCTATTTTGGAACCCGGATGTTCCCAATAGCCACTAGTACCCCGTACCATACCTCTCGCTCCCTCTAGCTCCAGACGGAGTAGGTAGCACTGAGTAAATAGGAAAGCCAGGGAATGGTGCAGAAATGTTGGAAGTTGATGTACCTACTTGTAGTGGGATACGTGAAAAGCAGTCGCATCGCATATCTGGTACAACACTGTTATTATAAAGGAATTTGGGCGAGCAGTGGGGGGTGGGGTAGGGGCTTTGGGAGCCATTATTCAGAAGACGCTAGATAAATGAGCAATATCATATTAACATATTCTCAAATTTTTCATTTTTACTTTGAAAAATAATAAAGTATATTTTTTAGAATTGGGTAGTCGCGTAAAACGTTGGTTTCAAGTAACAAATCATGAAAAGCCCAAAATTCGCTAACTTTAAATAATGTGACACACGTTTCGCCTTTCACCTATTGTGGTCATGAGTAACTTCTAGTACTAATTTTGCAGTGATTTTAAGGCTAATTTGTTCGCAATAATCGATTTGTGGGGTGGGGTAGTCAATGTTGTAGTAGTAGTCAACAGTAAATTGAAAGTTGTTGAGAAATAGTATAAAAGGTGGAGGCTAACATAACCCACTCTAGTTTTAAGATGTCTGTCTATACCCAGTAAATCTATCAATCAAGCAGATTCTACCAGCTACACAAGTTGGTTGAGTGATCACTCGCTTCGCTTCTAACTGTTTCGGCATGTGATTCGATCCCGTGCCGAACCAGTTACAATTTCGTAAGCCAAGAGAGAGGATCTTTTGGGTTGCCTCCTGTGTTTCCTAGCTCTCATGTTCACCAATTCTTGACCCTTTTTTTATTATTGGAAATGGACTGAGCCCATGGTAACTTGCTAAAGGTATACATTATATTTTAATGCTATCTTTACATCGTATTTATGTCACCATATTTAGATAGAGAGCCTTTGTGGAGTGGGTAGACAATGATGGTCAATGTAAAAAGAATGTGTGATAGGATTTGTTGAACCGTTTACACCCTTGATTGCAAGAACGTGGTCTGGTTACGTTGCACCACAATGCGATACGACATACCCAGGGTGGACTCATTTATCCGGCTTTACAAAGTGTGACAGTTGAAGTAGCGCCCATAATCTGGGTGGCTGACGATTATCAAGGAGTTCCAGGACCATCACATCATTCCTAAATTTCGTAAAGCTGTAGGCAAAGACATGTCTAATTATCTCCAGTGTTTACTACAATACATTTCATTCTGGAGGATATTGTTGCATTTTCGTCCGTTCAAGAGGCTATAATTCGGAATATTGAGAGCAACATCGGCTTGCTTTATAGCAGTGGGATCATTATTATGGATCATTTATAGAGTTGCAGTCGATGGAACCTACTTCCACCCCTTCTATTAGTTACTGAGATCTGATTAGTGTAAATTGATAGAAATCATTGAGGCTGCTGATATTAATTATTTATATTTATTACAAATAATAATAAATTAGACTCGCGCTAAGAAAATAGTCAAGTATTTGTAAAATATATGTATTGTTGTTCTTATATCTCATTGACCAAGATAAAATAATAATAATAAGTAATATTAAAAAATTTCCCAATAAAGGATGATATGTTATTGCTAGATTACTTGGCAATGAGAAACAGGCTCTAATACAATGATGATACATATGACCACTAATTAAATAAACATCTGGTATAGTAGCACTAACTAACCAATGAGAAACAAGCTGATACAATATTATCTGGTACCATATTGCGAATTA
The DNA here is from genome assembly GCA_032718475.1 of Nemertoderma westbladi. NCBI lineage: Eukaryota > Metazoa > Xenacoelomorpha > Nemertodermatida > Nemertodermatidae > Nemertoderma > Nemertoderma westbladi. The sequence goes on along the minus strand of JAUCBJ010006877.1, from coordinate 7,077 downwards.
GGTCCATTATTGTATCACCTACGTCCTTTGTGTTGGAGTAAGTTTCATCGGTTCTTTCCTGAAGGTCCCCGGGTCTTATACTCACTACTAGAACTATTCCAAGTATGATAGCAATAAAGGTAGTACCCATGTAGTAAGCAATAACTCGACCACCAATCTTACCTAAAGAAAATTACACAATATTAGTAACGAATATTCGAATCGTTTCAAAACTATTGAGACCTGGACCATTATGCCCCCAGCCTACCTTCGGGGATAATTATCTCTCCAGGTGAAAATGCTTCCCGAGTATAAATACGGAAGACATATATAATTACCCATTTATTTTTACTTTTAAAACTTTACTTTTAATTTCTTACTTGTCATGTGGAAAAACGGAATCTTTTTGAAAAGCTAAGTAATTATTTTGATTGGCAATCATCTTTAACATTCGTTTGTTTTCATTTAAATATTACTTCAATATTGTATTTTGTGTTTTCGAAAATATGGCATAATTGTTTTCGGGGGACAATTATCCTAAGGGAAATTGTCCGGGGTGCAATTGTCCAGGAGCCATTGTCCAGGGTGCAATTGTCCAGAGACAATAGTCCGGGGCGACAATTTTTTCTACGAGTTAATTGTTTGTCGCATGGGGGCTGCAATTGTCCTCGAGTGACACTTGTCATTGGTGGGTCATTTTCTATGTTTGGAAATGGACTACGTACTATTATCTATGGGGTGAATAGTGCGGGTGGAATAATTGTCCAAGGGACAATTGCCATAGTTCCCGCCCATATATATAAATATATCTAATGAGTGAATATGAAACCAACAAACTTACCTGATGTTGTGGCGTCCAAACTGGCACAGGAAGCGATCATACTCGTCGCTACAAGAGGGAGCACTAACAACTTTAATGCTCGAACTAGCATCTCCCCTGGGAATGATATATAAGCGATTTGACTTTTAGTTAATTCGTAGTCTCTCAGAAAAACTCCCAAAAGAATTCCGACAATAATGGCCAAAATAGTGAGGAATAGCAGAAGATTATTTTTCAAGAATAACTTGAGCTTTTGTCCAGAAGAATGTTTTGGGATTAAGTTTTCTTGCGATTCCGGGTCAAGTCTGTAGGACGCTTTTGGTGATTTCCCTTCCATATTCAATTGATCAAATCGGATAATTAATAATATCAAATAATATCGTTACTCCGCTCAAACTCGCTCTGTTTGCGCGGTGGTCGGAGGCCGTCGTGGAGGGCGTGAGATTTCGGAGATGGGGCTGGACTGAGAGGAGCCGATCTCCCAGATGGGTATTAAAAAAATAAATTTACCCGGTTTAATATGGAATTAATGTGATATATAATATATTAGAATGTCATTATGTTTTTAAATTTATCATATAAAACAAATAATTTATCATAGTCATAATATCAAATACTATACACATATTATATTATAAATAATTAAGTTAATTAATATTATAAATAATCGTTTCACTTTATCTAATTCTACGCATTAGTAATATTATTTAATTAGCCCAAGTGTGCCTGTTCACCACCATGGGCGATCTTCCACAGTTAACCCTTCCACTCTGTTCACCACCATGGGTGATCTTCCACAGTAAATCCTTCCACTATGTTTCCTAAAGGAAAGCCAGTAGATCACCATGAATGATCTTCCACAGTAAACCCTTCCACTCTGTTACCTAAAGGAAAGCCAGTAGACCATGGGTGATCTTCCACAGTTAACCCTTCCACTCTGTTTCCTAAAGGTATGCCTGTTCATCACCATGGATGATCTTCCACAGTTAACCCTTCCATTTTGTTTCCTAAAGGAATGTCAGTAGATAACCATGGGCGATCTTCCACAGTAAACCCTTCCACTCTGTTACCTAAAGGAAAGCCAGTAGATCACCATGAGTGATCTTCCACGGTAAACCCTTCCACTCTGTTTTCTAAAGGAAAGCCAGTAGATCACCATGGTTGATCTTCCACAGTAAACCCTTCCACTCTGTTTCCTAAAGGAATGCCTGTTCATCACCATGGGTGATCTTCCACAGTAAACCCTCCACTCTGTTTCCTAAAGGAAAGCCAGTAGATAACCATGGGCGATCTTCCACAGTAAACCCTTCCACTATGTTACCTAAAGGAAAGCCAGTAGATCACGATGAGTGATATTCCACAGTAAACCCTTCCACTCTGTTTCCTAAAGGAAATCCAGTAGATCACCATGAGTGATCTTCCACGGTAAACCGTTCCACTCTGTTACCTAAAGGAAAGCCAGTAGATCACCATGAGTGATCTTCCACGGTAAACCCTTCCACTCTGTTTCCTAAAGGAATGCTTGTTCACCACCATGGGTGTTCTTCCACATAAACCCTTCCACTCTGTTTCCTAAAGGAATGCTTGTTCACCACCATGGGTGATCTTCCACAGTAAAGCCTTCCACTCTGTTTCCTAAAGGAATGCCTGTTCACCACCATGGGCGATCTTCCACAGTTAACTCTTCCACTCTGTTTCCTAAAGGAAATCCAGTAGATCACCATGGGTGATCTTTCACAGTAAACCTCTTCCACTCTGTTTCCTAAAGGTATGCCTGTTCATCACCAAGGGTGATCTTCCACAATTAACCCTTCCACTTTGTTTCCCAAAGGAATGCCAGTAGACCATGGGCGATCTTCCACAGTAAACCCTTCCACTCTGTTTCCCAAAGGAAAGCCAGTAGATCACAATGAGTGATCTTCCACGGTAAACCCTTCCACTCTGTTTCCTAAAGGAAATCCAGTAGATCACCATGGGTGATCTTCCACATTAAACCCTTCCACTCTGTTTCCTAAAGGAATGCTTGTTCACCACCATGGGTGATCTTCCACAGTAAACCCTCCCACTCTGTTTCCTAAAGGAATGCCTGTTCACCACCATGGATGATCTTCCACAGTAAACCCTTCCACTCTGTTTCCTAAAGGAATGCCTGTTCACCACCATGGGTGATCTTCCACAGTATACCCTTCCACTCTGTTACCTAAAGGAAAGCCAGTAGATAACCATGGGTGATCTTCCACGGTAAATCCTTCCACTCTGTTTCCTAAAGGAAATCCAGTAGATCACCATGGGTGATCTTCCACATTAAACCCTTCCACTCTGTTTCCTAAAGGAATGCTTGTTCACCACCATGGGTGATCTTCCACAGTAAACCCTCCCACTCTGTTTCCTAAAGGAATGCCTGTTCACCACCATGGGTGATCTTCCACAGTATACCCTTCCACTCTGTTACCTAAATGAAAGCCAGTAGATCACCATGAGTGATCTTCCACGGTAAACCCTTCCACTCTGTTTCCTAAAGGAAATCCAGTAGATCACCATGGGTGATCTTCCACATTAAACCCTTCCACTCTGTTTCCTAAAGGAAAGCCAGTAGATAACCATGGGCGATCTTCCACAGTAAACCCTTCCACTTTGTTACCTAAAGGAAAGCCAGTAGATCACAATGAGTGATCTTCCACATTAAACCCTTCCACTCTGTTTCCTAAAGGAATGCTTGTTCACCACCATGGGTGATCTTCCACAGTAAACCCTCCCACTGTGTTTCCTAAAGGAATGCCTGTTCACCACCATGGATGATCTTCCACAGTAAACCCTTCCACTCTGTTTTCTAAAGGAATGCCTGTTCACCACCATGGGTGATCTTCCACTGTAAACCATTCCACTCGGTTTCCTAAAGAAATGCCTGTTCACCACCATCATGGGTATATCTTCCACAGTAAACCCTTCCACTCTGTTTCCTAAAGGAATGCTTGTTCACCACCATGGGTGTTCTTCCACATAAACCCTTCCACTCTGTTTCCTAAAGGAATGCTTGTTCACCACCATGGGTGATCTTCCACAGTAAAGCCTTCCACTCTGTTTCCTAAAGGAATGCCTGTTCACCACCATGGGCGATCTTCCACAGTTAACTCTTCCACTCTGTTTCCTAAAGGAAATCCAGTAGATCACCATGGGTGATCTTTCACAGTAAACCTCTTCCACTCTGTTTCCTAAAGGTATGCCTGTTCATCACCAAGGGTGATCTTCCACAGTTAACCCTTCCACTTTGTTTCCCAAAGGAATGCCAGTAGACCATGGGCGATCTTCCACAGTAAACCCTTCCACTCTGTTTCCCAAAGGAAAGCCAGTAGATCACAATGAGTGATCTTCCACGGTAAACCCTTCCACTCTGTTTCCTAAAGGAAATCCAGTAGATCACCATGGGTGATCTTTCACAGTAAACCTCTTCCACTCTGTTTCCTAAAGGTATGCCTGTTCATCACCAAGGGTGATCTTCCACAGTTAACCCTTCCACTTTGTTTCCCAAAGGAATGCCAGTAGACCATGGGCGATCTTCCACAGTAAACCCTTCCACTCTGTTTCCCAAAGGAAAGCCAGTAGATCACAATGAGTGATCTTCCACGGTAAACCCTTCCACTCTGTTTCCTAAAGGAAATCCAGTAGATCACCATGGATGATCTTCCACAGTAAACCCTTCCACTCTGTTTCCTAAAGGAATGCCTGTTCACCACCATCATGGGTATATCTTCCACAGTAAACCCTTCCACTCTGTTTCCTAAAGGAATGCCTGTTCACCACCATGGGCGATCTTCCACATTAAACCCTTCCACTCTGTTTCCTAAAGGAATGCTTGTTCACCACCATGGGTGATCTTCCACAGTAAACCCTCCCACTCTGTTTCCTAAAGGAATGCCTGTTCACCACCATGGATGATCTTCCACAGTAAACCCTTCCACTCTGTTTCCTAAAGGAATGCCTGTTCACCACCATGGGTGATCTTCCACAGTATACCCTTCCACTCTGTTACCTAAAGGAAAGCCAGTAGATAACCATGGGTGATCTTCCACGGTAAATCCTTCCACTCTGTTTCCTAAAGGAAATCCAGTAGATCACCATGGGTGATCTTCCACATTAAACCCTTCCACTCTGTTTCCTAAAGGAATGCTTGTTCACCACCATGGGTGATCTTCCACAGGAAACCCTCCCACTCTGTTTCCTAAAGGAATGCCTGTTCACCACCATGGGTGATCTTCCACAGTATACCCTTCCACTCTGTTACCTAAAGGAAAGCCAGTAGATCACCATTGGTGATCTTCCACGGTAAACCCTTCCACTCTGTTTCCTAAAGGAAATCCAGTAGATCACCATGGGTGATCTTCCACATTAAACCCTTCCACTCTGTTTCCTAAAGGAAAGCCAGTAGATAACCATGGGCGATCTTCCACAGTAAACCCTTCCACTCTGTTACCTAAAGGAAAGCCAGTAGATCACAATGAGTGATCTTCCACGGTAAACCCTTCCACTCTGTTTCCTAAAGGAATGCCTGTTCACCACCATGGGTGATCTTCCACATTAAACCCTTCCACTCTGTTTCCTAAAGGAATGCTTGTTCACCACCATGGGTGATCTTCCACAGTAAACCCTCCCACTGTGTTTCCTAAAGGAATGCCTGTTCACCACCATGGATGATCTTCCACAGTAAACCCTTCCACTCTGTTTCCTAAAGGAATGCCTGTTCACCACCATGGGTGATCTTCCACATTAAACCCTTCCACTCTGTTTTCTAAAGGAATGCCTGTTCACCACCATGGGTGATCTTCCACTGTAAACCCTTCCACTCGGTTTCCTAAAGAAATGCCTGTTCACCACCATCATGGGTATATCTTCCACAGTAAACCCTTCCACTCTGTTTCCTAAAGGAATGCCTGTTCACCACCATGGATGATTTTCCACAGTAAACCCTTCTACTTTGTTTCCTAAAGGAATGCCTGTTCACCACCATGGATGATCTTCCACAGTAAACCCTTCCACTCTGTTTCCTAAAGGAAATCCACTAGATCACCATGGGCGATCTTCCATATTAAACCCTTCCACTCTGTTTCCTAAAGGAATGCTTGTTCACCACCATGGATGATCTTCCACAGTAAACCCTTCCACTTTGTTTCCTAAAGGAATGCCTGTTCACCACCATGGGTGATCTTCCACAGTAAACCCTTCCACTATGTTTAACTAAAGGAATGCCTGTTCATCACCTTGGATGATCTTCCCCAGTATACCCTTATACTTTGTTTCCTAAAGGAATGCCTGTTCACCACCATGGGTGATCTTCCACAGTAAACCCTTCCACTCTGTTTCCTAAAGGAATGCCTGCTCTCCACCACGGGTGATCTTCCACAGTAAACCCTTCCGCACTGTTTCCTAAAGGAATGCCTGTTCACCACCTTGGATGATCTTCCCCAGTAAACCCTTCTACTTTGTTTCCTAAAGGAATGCCTGTTCACCACCATGGGTGATCTTCCACAGTAAACCCTTCCACTCTGTTTCCTAAAGGAATGCCTGCTAGCCACCACGGGTGATCTTCCACAGTAAACCCTTCCGCACTGTTTCCTAAAGGAATGCCTGTTCACCACCTTGGATGATCTTCCCCAGTAAACCCTTCCACTCTGGTTCCTAAAGGAATGCCTGTTCACCACCATGGGTGATCTTGCACAGTAAACCCTTAAAGGAATGCCTGTTCACCACCATGGGTGATCTTCCACAGTAAACCCTTCAACTTTGTTTCCTAAAGGAATGCCTGTTCACCACCATGGGTGATCTTCCACAGTAAACCCTTCCACTCTGGTTCCTAAAGGAATGCCTGTTCACCACCATGGATGATCTTCCACAGTAAACCCTTCAACTTTGTTTCCTAAAGGAATGCCTGTTCACCACCATGGGTGATCTTCCACAGTAAACCCTTCCACTCTGGTTCCTAAAGGAATGCCTGTTCACCACCATGGGTGATCTTGCACAGTAAACCCTTCTACTTTGTTTCCTAAAGGAATGCCTGTTCACCACCATGGGTGATCGTCCACAGTAAACCCTTCCACTCTGTTTCCTAAAGGAATGCCTGTTCACCACCATGGGTGATCTTCCACAGTAAACCCTTCAACTTTGTTTCCTAAAGGAATGCCTGTTCGCCACCATGGGTGATCTTGCACAGTAATCCCTTCTACGTTGTTTCCTAAAGGAATGCCTGTTCACCACCACGGGTGTTCTTCCACATAAACCCTTCC
>JAUCBJ010006876.1:0-48218 GCA_032718475.1 Nemertoderma westbladi | reverse complement strand
TATTACTCGTCCCAAAGCGAGCGATCTGTCGTCGTAAACTTAAGACGAAGCTGTTGGTAGATAGATCGTTCACCATATCGAGATGGATGGCTCTACAAGTCATGCACACGAAGATGACACACCATCTCTTGACTATAGTCCTCGCACGATATACTTCAATAGGGCCAAATAAATCTACACCAGTATTAGTAAAAGGTGGTTCATAGAAGTTTACTCGTTCCCTAGGTAATTCTGCCTCTCGCTGTGTTAAAGGCCTACTGAATGCTTTCCTACAGGGTATGCAGTTCCTAAGAACTTGGTTCAGAGCTCTACGGGGTTTATCAAAATAATAGCGAGTTCGAATTTCGCTAAGAATTCGTTCTCTACCAGCATGGTAAAGTTTACTGTGAACGTCTACAATCATCTTGATTTGTACTTCAAGATTTCTAATAAGTATGGGGAATTTGGTGTCAAAGGATAAGGGTGCGTTGGTGAGTCTTCCTCCAACACGTATTAACCCATCTATCATTGTGCTCGAGAATCGATCCCTTAAGCGCATCTGTGGATTTCTCAACAACAGGAAGTACTTTTCGGAATCCTCATAGCATTGCAGGAGTCTCAGTATCTGCTTATTTGTTTCTTCATACTCCTGGTGACTAATTTTCTCCTTTAGAAAACGATCAGATATCTTATATTTGGGTAAATTCTTAATAACATGAACTTGTGCAGATGTCAATGGAGCGTGATCACTAGTGGTCTTCGTCCTGGAGTAGTGATGATGAAAACATCGTCTTAAATATGTGACGGCTTTACAGAGCCGATTCCAGGAACTGTAATGATGCATTGCTCTCTGCAGCATGGGTGAGATTCCTTGCGAGACGTCTGGTATTCCAGATTTCCAATCTCTATCTCTAATTTCCACAACAGACTTATTTGTGTTGAGGGATTGTGGATCCGAAGCATCATTCCCGGAAGTATGTAATACAGATAGATCGATAGTCGGTTTAAATAACTTCGATTTACTCGCCCGGGTTTTAGGTTTGACTGTCTCCGCTCCCTTGGCTTGTCTAATCTCTGCCGTAGTAAGGTGAGGAGGCCATTCATCCTCTTCCTTGCTCAGGAAGTCGGGTCCACCCAACCAATCTGGAGTATCTATCAGTTCCTGTGGAGTTGCTCCCCTGGAGGCGATATCGGCTGGATTAATCGTACCAGGGCAATGTCTCCATTGATCTATCTTTGTGCGACTAAGAATAATAGCTACTCGGTTAGTAACAAAAACGCTAAACTGACAGACTTCATTGGTGAGATACTCCAACACGAGTAAAGCGTCGGTCCAATAAACCGTTTTCTCCAGTGGATAGTCGATTTGTTCCGTTACGTTCCGGCCGATGGCTGTAGCGTATAAAGCCGCCTTTAACTCCGCTCGAGGAACCTTTAACTTGTTGTTAATCAATGCCTTAGAGGTAACCAAGGCGACTTTGATTCCATCCGGAGTTTCGACTCGCAGATATGCTACTATACCTATTCCCATGTCGCTGGCGTCTCCAAACACATGGAGTTGATAGGAATACGTAGGAAGAACATGGCCAAAATATGCACGGGAAATTATAAAGTTCTCGATGGCAGGTAGAGAATCTTCCCATTTCATCCATTTCTTTAACAATTCCCCTTTAAGCGGATCGTCCCATGAGTGGTTTTCAAGCCACATTTGTTGTACTAAACTCCGAGCAATCAATATAACTGGGCTAATAAATCCCAATGGGTCGAAATAAGTGCTCAGGATACTTAAACAAATCCGTTTGGTCCGAACTGGATTATCTCGCTGTTTTAACTGAAAAAACAGGATGTCTCTTTCAGTGTCCCACTTCAAGCCTAGCGTCTTGGTTTCAGGAAGATCGTCCTTTATTAAGTCTAGGTCTTTCGCTCCGCGATCTTCTACCGGTATGGCTTCCAGAAACTCACGGGAGTTACTAGTGAATTTCGTCAGTCGAAATCCACCTCTTTTCAAACACTCTACCGTTCCTTTCGCGACAGCTATGGCTTCTTCTACTGATGGAAGGGACCTTAAATTGTCGTCCATGTATATATTGCGTTTTATGTTGTCTATCACTTCTTTGGAGAAGGAGTCTCGGTTGTCATTCGCAGTGGTTCGCACCACGGAGCAGGCGTTGGAAGGGCTTGATATGATCCCAAAAGCCTGGATGGTCATCCAGTACTCTACCGGTTTCTGGTTGAGGTCTCCTTCAGGCCACCACAGAAATCTCAGGCTATCTCTATCTCTATCCAGCGCCTTGACTTGTAAGAACATTCCTTCTATATCAGAGGCGAACGCGATGGAATATTGTCTTAATCTTAATAGTATTCCCAACAAAGATTGGAGTAAGTTGGGTCCTGGTAACAACTCGGAATTGAGGGATTGGCCCATATATAGAGCGGAGCCATCGAATACGACTCGGACTTCATGGGGTTTACCGGGTTTGGGAACGTAATGATGTGTTAAATAATACGTTCTCTCAGTCACTGGTGTTCCTTCCGGTACTCTCTCCGCGTATCCCTTTGTTATAAATTTCTTCAGCTGAGTTTGGTACATTTCTTTCGCTGAAGCATTAGCTGTAAGTCGTCGATGTAATTGAGCGATTCTTTTCTCCGCCAAGGGTCTGTTATTTATAAATCTAGGTTCTCGTTTTCGAAATGGTAGGCCGATTTCATACCTACCTTGGTCCTTTAAAAAACGTGTGGTTGTTTCCTGGATTTGCTTGGCTCTTTCTTCTTCTATCGATAGAGCCTTATCATATGAATTGGGCTCTACCAGTTCCTGAGTAAAGAATCGTACGGCTAGTTCGTCCCGAGTTCTAGCGTTGCAGCGCTCTATCTCATCGTTTAGTTCGTCATTGTAAGCGATGGGTTCCGATGGGTGAATCAGTTGACATAGGTTCACCTGACTTTTCCAAGTTTGGTTTTCTGTAAGTAGGTCGATTGTGTTCTCTTCATCGAAGAGTTGGTAGATGTCGTCATTATCTGAGGAGTATGGTGTTCCCTCAGTTAGTTCGTCCACCTCACTGCTCTCCACTTCCCAATCATGTACTTGGTATGTTTGTTCTTGTGGCATTCTCTCTTCGAGAGTCCTGCGGGAAGGGCCAGTAAAGTACCAACCTACTCTAGTTCTTACCGCATAGGTTTGCAGTGGCTGTGGTTGAGCAGGCCGTTTCTCCAATGTTTCGAGCGCCTCATGCGCGTTTTGGCCGATGAGTATTTGCACTCCAGGATAATCTGTCTGGAATCGAGGTATCTTAAGATGTTGGATGCTCTCATCCTCGTCCCAATTATAAAGGTCTGCTTGAGTAGTAGCGAAGTTCTTTATAGCCACCATTTTTACCGACCTTATACCTTGTGCTCCTAACTTATCCTGGGGGGTGGACAACACACCTACATAGTAATCTGCCGTTAAGGTAGATTTCCAAACCTGCATAATTCCTGACATATTCAATTTAGTCCGGAATTTGGGTTGTCCAGCAAAGATATCTTCGGCTAATTCTTGATCGATGAATGTTCCTGTGCTGCCGGAGTCAAGGAGGGCGTTCACTATGTAACTTTTGTTAAGACCGTGAACTCTTACCTGCACTACAGGAAATTCTCTGATTCCTACGTTGGAAGTTGGAGCTTTCCAAGATGGTTGTTTGGCAAAAGTAGTTGGGGGAAACTCATTGTTGGTGTCCTTTTCATAAGTAAGTGCTCGATACACTGCGGTATTGATTAGATAACAGGATTCGTTGGCGTCGGAGAATTCGTCAGTATAGAATCCTTCCATCTCAGACTCCTGATCAGTGTCATTTACATCACTGAATTGGACATGTAGTTCGGGCTCACTTACCTGACTCTGTTTGTCTCGTTCGAACTCACTGTGTAACAAGATGTGATGTTTCGCGCCACACTTTGCACACTTTATGTCGGAGTAACAGGTTCGCCGTTGGTGTCCTGGTCTGAGGCAATTATAGCATAACCGCTTGTCCCACACAACTGCACGTCTGTCTACAAGGGATTTCTTTAGAAATTCAGCACACGCACTCAAACGGTGGGTCCCGTCGCACAGCGCACAGTTAGGTTTTATGTTACTCACTTTACCTTGGGTAACTTGATGCACTCTCGTTTTTTCTTCGGGTTTTCTTCGGTGCATTCTGTTAGGAGACTGAGGAGGGGTCTTGGCAACCTGTTCTCTCCTATCGTTGTTTCGAGCCTTGTATTTACTTACATCTTTTGAGGTTTTGTCGACGTAGTAAGATCTCTCAGTGTCTTTCCCGCTGTCCTCTTCTTGAGAAACTTGGCTTTCGCCGTCGTCAGTGTAACACACCGGTGTTATTCTTCTCCTAGAAGCGGGTTTCTCACTTACCTTATTTTCCGATGTTTTCTCTCTGGACTGCTTGATGAGTTGTAGTTTTACCTCACCATCCAAGAAGGACATGAGATCAGCCATGGTAGGACTTCGTCGTTGTTGTTCATTCATGTACAACACTTTCTTGTCCCAGCGTGTACATACTCCACCCTTTGGTAAAGTAGAGACTACGGCTCCAATAACCATTGAACTCTGATATTCATGAGACTTACCTAACCAGTCCAATTGTCTACAGATCTCTTGAATCTCATCGGAAAACTCTATAATCCCGCTACTAAGGAAGTGTCGGGGGGCTACTAATTTTGCATACAAATACTTAGCTATGTTATCCTTGTTACCATACCTGATGTTTAATGTATCCCATACTTGTCTTAATCCTTCTGGATGTCCAATAAACTTTAACGCCATTAACTTGGGAGGTCCTTCCAAGCACTTGATGAGGAACCTAAGTTTCTCTCCGTTAGATAGTACAGAGTTCTGTATGCTGTCTTTGTAATATTCGTTGAAAGGTAACCATTTCATCTCATCTCCATTGAATTTGACGATCTCTCCCACTTTGACCGCTTGGCGGGCTTCTGTTCTAGCCATCTGCCGCGTAAAGCTTTCTTGGGCCATCGTGTTATTTAATATCGAATTATCGGTATATAAATTTCTCGGATCAGTATCAGGTCTATAGGGAATATCATTAATAACAGGTCTATAATCACCCTTAATAGGGTTTGCTATAGGAGTTTCTACTTCACTAGCAGTATAGATGCGTGTAGGCTCTACACCTTGCGCATGTAATACTTCAGACCTAACAGGTTGACACAATGTTACAGGGGGTATTGGTATGCCCTTTTGTATATTGACTAATTTGTCGCGTTCTAGCGCGATACTTTGCTGCACTTCTTGCAATTCGGCCCTACTTTCCCTTACTGTTCCCTTAAGCTGGTGGACAGTCTCCTGCATCTGTCCGAGCAGGAGATTCATCCCCCGCCGTCCCTCCTCTACCCACTCGACCGCCGAAGCGGGAGTCGCCAACATAGTAGCGGGCTGACGCGGGACGACGGGAGACAAATCTTTGATTTCTCTCTCAGCTTCCAGGACAGGGATATTCTCATGGACTGTTCTACCGGGTACAGGCAGTGTAGTACTGTGTAAAGGGAATTTAGAGTGAAGCTCTGGAAGTACAGGGGTCTCTAACACAGAAGTGACTTTGGGAACGACAGGCCTAATTATTTCAGGCTCATCAACTATTGTAGGGAGTCTTTTGACCTGAACAGTTTGGTCTATGGGTTCCGTACTACCTAAGTCTGTGCTAGCTAGCTGTCTTTTAACAGCTGGGGGCAAATCAGGCAATTTGTGACGGTGAGATGTTTTTCTACGCCTGCTTAGACGAGATCTATTTCCTCCGCCTTCAGGATCGGTGGTTTCGCTTTCCTCCGATGATGTGTATCCCTGGCGTTTGGGAGTAGATCGTCTCATCATCTGCATTTGCCTAGCAGTTAACTGTTTATTTATGTTGTCTTGCGTCTCTTGCAGATTTTCCAACTCCAGTTGGGTAGTCTGCTCAGACGCTCTCCGTTCTGCTTCTGCCACTGCCCTTTCCGCCTTTGCTGCTATTCTTTCTGCTTCTACTTCTACCGCCGCTGCTTTTCTTTCTGCTTCTGCTTCTGCCGTAGCCGCCGCCTTTTGTTCCTCTATCCGTCTTTTCTTTACCTTTTCTTCTTGGACTCTAGCGAGGCGGAGTTTTTCATCAAATTCTGCTTGGTTAGCAGCTAACATTTCAGCATCGATTGAATCTAACACACGCTGGGTTCCTTCACTATTGGGGGAAAGTCCAGACAGCCGTCTCCTCAATTCTTCGTCTCCTAGGAATCGCTGATAGTCGGACAGATAAATGTCTATGGCGTCTCTCGTTCGTGGTTTCTCTGAGGTCTCTTCGCCTTCCACCTGAGAAAGGGTGGCATCGGTTGGTTCTTCATAAGTTAGTCTCTCAGACAGCTGGGATTTCCACTGGTCTGTTTCTTGTACTTGGAGACCTACCCGCTGGAACCAAGTTTTGACAGCAACCTGCAGTGACGTGTCCTGTCTTCTTTTGGAAGTTTCCTCAAAAGCTGATAGGATTAGTCGAATGCGTAGGGTTCTTTCGCGTACTTGATATAGCAGTTCTTCCTGCTCTTGAGGTCCTTGGGGTTGTCGAAACAGTTGTTCTTCTAATTTCTCTAAGGAGCCGAAGAATCCCTGCACATATCCTGCTGCCGACCTCTTCCAAACAGCTGGATCCATCGTATCTTTAGCCACTCCCATCCTGTGTATATCTTCCCAAGTAGCCTCGGACAGATCTAACGGGAGTCCGGGTCCGGGAAAGTTCCATTGTGACTCGACAATAGACATCAATTCTTCCCTGGCGTATCCCGCATAATTATCTTGGGTCGCTCGCTTATTTCTCGCCCAATCTGCTTGATGTTCCTCCACCGCAATCAATATAGTTGTTAGCACTGCGGCAGGAAGGGTGAGAAGGGGGTCCGAGTAGGCTTTAGCCGTCATCTGCAATCCGCGTTCGGGGGTCAGTTCGACAGTATCCGAACTACTGGAGCTATCTGATCGCTGGGAACAAGTTTCTTGACTAGGCTGTTGCTGCTGTGGGACAGCTGCTTCCTGGTTCCGTTTGACTTGGGCCCGAGTGCCGATGATAGACCTACGGTGTTGGATTAGCTTAGGGTCTGATACTACTACTGGAGGGATGACCTTTCTTTCAGTAGGAGGTGAGCTGAACTCCTTTCTTAATCGCTCCACACTCCTATCTGTGTCACAGATGGTTGTATCGATTAGACTGTCTGACAGGTTTTGCTGAGTGTCAGACATGTTTAGCTATACAGTTGAATGCTTACTGCTATAGTTACAGTTAAAGCAAGTCTAGTAATTCAGTATGACCGTTGGCCTAGTACCGGTAATTTATTGCAGTATATTAGAATACCGGTATGCACTTATAATATATATAAGTATTGTAAACTAGTTTTGTCACAGAGTACCGGTATATAAATTTAGCACAAATATATATAAATATATAATAGGCCTATCGTGAATACCGGTATACAGCTTACACTTATAGTATATATAAGTATAATTATGAACTAGAATTATTACAGAATACCGGTATGATTTCAGCTCAAATTTATAGAAATAAATATAATAAGCCTATGGTAAATACCGGTATGTCAATTATTTTTAGAATAATTGAATTTCTGAATATTTTAGGGTTACTTGGTTACTTTAACTTACTTTGTTACCGTTATTTAAGCAGTAGTCCAACTGATTTTGAGACCTAGTTGTTGTATGGCAGGCCTACTATTTATAAATCGTTTGAGTTGATTTATAATAGATATATACCCGTTTAAAATGGGTTTTTGTCAATATTTGAAATAAATGTTATTATTTCTGGGGGGTCACTACACAGAAGCTGTGCGCTCTCAGTGAAGTGCTATTTATTTGACACTAAAACTGATAATTCTAATTTACCTAAGTTACTTAATACTACAAATTACTTATGATACGGGTGAGATTAATTCTCTAATTAAACACAACAAAAATATTACGTACGAATTTTTAGGGTAATTTTACAGGAAGTCTACAAACCAGCCTAACAAAGGGTTAGATTTCTGGTTATTACAACGGACAGGGTACTACGGTATTTGAAAATAATAAGTAGTAGTAAATATATTGCACTGTCCAGATAGGAAAATACCACCGCCTGACGACCTATAACCGTATCGCTATAGGTACTACGTTATGTATCACGGAGTGTTCCTACCTAGAAGTTAATTACCGCGGACTACCAGATCCAGCGTGCCTATTAACCACTTTACAACACAAATATACTGCCTACACACTAATTACTTCGGAAAGCACTGTACACTAAACCCTAAATTAGGTACAAGTACTAGTACAACAAATAATCAGTAGTTAAATATACTTGAACAGTTAAAAGAACCACGGCATCTGCTGGAGTGACCAGAGCACAAAGTCACCAGTCTTGTCCTACGCCAAGCAGCCCGTGTAGTACCGGGGTTAATTTAACTATAACGGTATGTATAACAAGCACAATTACTGTATGAATAAACTTGGGGACATGAATGTTGCGAATAATCGCATAAACTCTGAATAATAAATATTACGCTACCCGTACAGAATACTCAAACAAAATACAGACCAAATGCTGGCAGACTACCACCAAGCCTAAATAAACTACTGTATGTGCAGATTCCAAAACGGTTAGTTAGTATGCGTTCTAACACGGTAGTACGACTTATTCTTTAAGAGGGGATTGACCTTACAGCTATTGCTGCCCCAACTTACTAACTGGCACTTTATCAGACAAACTCTACACAAGCAGCAATCTCTTCAGACCTAATAATAGCTAGACAACAATCCAGCCTACAAAATATCTGAGTAATAACTATTACGGTACCTGAACAGACCACACAAACAAACACAGTCCAAAGCGCTGGCAGAATACTGTCAAGCATAAATAAACTACAGTATGTGCAGATTACAAAATTGTTAGTTAGTATGCGTTCTAACACGGTAGTACGACTTATTCTTTAAGAGGGGATTGACCTTACAGCTATGGCTGCCCCAACTTACTAACTGGCACTCTATCGGACAAACTCTACACACGCCGTAATCTCTCCAAACCCAACAACAATCCGACAACAGTCCGGCCTACAATTATCTGAACAATCTGAGCAGACTTACACGTCTTCAGCTCAATATTAACTTACTAGGAAATAAAACTGACAGAAATAGACCTAAGTAAAATCCCAATAAAAACCAGGCGTCCCCGATTTAATATCGAGACCTACCGGTATACAATAATCAAAATCGAATAATACTAATGTACTTATACTGGAAGTACCGGTTAGGACAGTTGGGCCTACAGGCCTACAGAAGTACCGGTTCTGGCAGTTGGGCCTACTGACCTACAGAAGTACCGGTTCAGGTTTACCGGTTGACCGGTACTTTCAACTTTATTGCTTACTGCAATAAAGTCAATGACTGTTATTGTACGCGCTTTTGAAGACCTTTAGCAGTTTAACCTGCCAAAATTTATATGTCTTTTGGTTTATAAATATACTTTAGTAGATGACAAATATTTAATACCAATAAACACAACATTAGCAGAAGCCAGCCTAGTGCGCGTCCATTCACCCGCTGGATATTCCCGGGAGACTGGATTCTGAGGGCTTAGATTATTATTGCAGTGAAGCTTACTGTATTGTATTATTCGATTGATCGTTAATAATTAATTTCTGACTAATATTATTCACTTTCGGGAAATATTAACAGTTCCTTTAGGACGTGGCGCTCTATCTAAGTAAACAGAGATATGACTTATACTAATCACAACGGTAAGTAGGTAAGGCTTAAGATTCACGTATGAGGCGCATTCTTTAGGAAATGCTTAGTTATCAATCACAATCATGCACACTACCGGTAACACACAATACTGCTCACTAATTTGCCGACCGTCAATGAATTTTATCATATATAAAGCGAACAGCAATTGACTCATGTAGGGCTTATCAAATAGCATTAAATTCACTACAAACCACAATAATATAAGTCGCAATCGCTATATATAACCCGTCTCTCTAACCTGTAGTGTATCAAGAAAATTGGGAAATTTGGGTTCTTTATATATGTTCTCCAAATAATGTTCAACCAAACACAATAGTAAACAGCAGTATAATAATGTATATTGAACCGATAATATAAAAATAGAAACCAGTTGATATGAATTGAATTGAATTGCATTGGACTGGACTGATAACAGTCATACGCTCTATAATTTAAGCCTACTAATGTTTCTTCTAAAAGTATGAAACGAATTGACTCTAGAGCCGTTGTTCCTGGCCTAGGTAGCAATAACAAAAAGTATCAAGAAAAAACAGTAAGACTGAACACTCTCCTTATGATCGACCGAAAAGCTACACGTCGACAGGAAAAATCGCTCTGATTGGCTCAAGCCAAACAAAGAACCATGCGTCCAATGGCTGTTTCCATGTCAGCAACCAGCTGTTAGATGTCGTAATATGAATCATCACGGCTAAGCTATGAAAGGTATTTGTCGCATTGCAGGTTTTTTGCCTTACCATGTCCGCTAAAACACGTATATAGCAGAATGACTTTTATGTCCGTTAAAACACCTGTAAAGGTACCTTGCGGGCGAGGGGAATATATATACAGTTAGAGGACCCCTTTTAGAGTATTCCAGCGCCTGGGGGGAAACTGGATTGCGAAGCAAAAGGGCCAGTTAGATCCCACAGAAGCTTTTACAACATCTCCCAATCACCCATGACATTTGCTAGATCATCCGCCACTTCAAGGCCAGTGTCGTTTAGGAAGTGTCTCACGAAACTGTTTTGTTTTGTTCAGAGAAACTAGTACATAGAAACTGGTAACGAGAAACTGGTAGATAGAAATTGGTACATAATAACTGGTTCAAACTGTTACGAAGACATTGAGCCATAGTAAATGTTACCAATTAATATTAATTTAATTACTTGATTACTTAATTAATTACTTAATTTAATTAATTCATCACCGCCTCGTTGAGAACATTCAAACCCAACGGGTGTAATAATGTTCTCAACGAGGCGGTGATCAATAACTTTGGACTTGATGTTTTCAATCCTTAAAAATTAGAAAGATTAAAGATTCACTGATTTAACAAACTCATTAGTTGCTAGGGTAGTATTATTATTTGTAGCGCAATAATTCTAGAATATCGTTTATTTGATAAAGATAGAGAGAGCTATCGAAAGCTAATAATAAAAAATTAAATTTTTAGTAATTGATCATATAAGTTGTCACCTTTTGAAATCTTAAAATATTATTATATGCGCCAAATTAAGTTGGGTTGAGTTGCATGCATATGTACTGATTGTGTAGAATGTAGATGGTAATTGGCCGGGCAGACCCATTACGCCAATCACCATATATATGTTCAACTAATTTGCAACATCCTAATCGACAATTCAAAAATAGCTAAAAGGTTTGCAAATTAAGTTAGGTTGATTTTGATTGAAAAATCTACATAAAAATATATCAAATGCGATTTATTCCGTAGTTGATTCAATATTATTTATTATTGATTATCCAGAAGTTAAGCTGCACAACAATGTGACGTACAGGAACTACACTACAGTAGCCCAGGGGGTCCATTGTACCCAACGAACCAAACTACCTAATTTCTTAATATAATAAACGCGCCCAGCCCACTTAATGCAACAATCTTTAGTTCAATAAGTTTTAAAATTGTGTTAAAAGTGTAAATCATATTCGAAAAAGGAAATATTACGAGATAATACATGGAAATATTACTCCCCAAGCAGAAGAAGATCTACTACTACAAGGATCGGCATGCTGCATTGCAGCTGCATTTTTAAGAATGCTATGCCGGCCTGTCGACAAAATTGCGCCGCCACAACTCCCTATCACCCATGACATTTGCTAGATCATCCGCCACTTCAAGGCCAGTGTCGTTTAGGAAGTGTCTCACGAAAGTCATGGGCTGTCCACCAGGCTTATTTACTCCATGGGGGCCCCAAAGCACAAGATTATGCACTGGCTACGTTATGCACACGGCGAAAGCCATGTTCTGCAAAGCGGAGGCACGGCAGCTTTGTTCTAGTGTCAATACTAATTACTAATGCTAATTGTTGTTAATACCTGCCTGTCATCAATCCCCTGTGCGCCTTTGGGTTGGGGTGGTGCAGATTAAGAGGAAGGTTGGGAACTTTCCCCTCTTCTTTGATTTATAGTCGGTTTGGTTAAATTTCATAAATACCGATTTTGTGATAGAATAGCTCAATTTTAATCTGTATCTGATAACTGAGCCTCGGGCTGCGCGAAGGCCCCACGGACGTGTATCGTGTTTCGCATCAACCAATTAATAACTTTAACAATAAAACTTTAAGATTATATATCACCATGTCTAACCAATATATTCGCGTCGGTAATTTCTGTTACAGAATCCGTATATGATGGGGTTCATACAGCTGTTGGAGTAGGCGAGCGATTCTGTGATAATGAGGACGAGTTCCAGCC
This sequence comes from Nemertoderma westbladi, assembly GCA_032718475.1. Lineage (NCBI taxonomy): Eukaryota > Metazoa > Xenacoelomorpha > Nemertodermatida > Nemertodermatidae > Nemertoderma > Nemertoderma westbladi. The sequence continues at coordinate 35,755 of JAUCBJ010006876.1, read as the reverse complement.
CGTAGAAATACTCAACAAAGTCGTAATAAAGTACGGCGACCCACATTGGTAGACTCGAGAGGGCGAATATAACTGTTACTAGAATCAGCATCTTCACTGCCTGCAAAAATTATTGGATAAGATAAGATTTATTCCGTTTATTTTCATTAATCAAACTTTTATTTTATTAAAATTTTTATTCAAAATCGCGACTGACGCAGAATTTTAAATGGTCGCAATCTTCGCTTAAAACCGCTAATTATCAATTAAGGGAAAAGAGCAGGTTACAGTGACATGTACAATGTACATCTAACCAAAATAATAAACGGGAGTCCTAACACATCATAACGTTTATAAATTGTAATTAATTATCTGCCGAACATTTGGTCTGGATGAAGTTAAACATTACTTAGTAACTACAGTAACACGCGCACTACATGAAGCACTATTGTACACTAGTAACAATTAAACCGACGCAATTTAAACAGCATTATTTTACCAGAAATACTTTTAATTGGGCTACGATTTACTCATACACCAAAAAATATCAGTTTTGCACCAAAATCGGTTACTTTATACACCAACGTATATCATTTTACACACCAAAAAAATTCCCACAACCAAACAAATTATTGTGCACCAAATAATATCAGAAAACACTAAATTATTAGACATTTTTCACCAAATTATGTTATTCCACCAATCTATTTGTTATGCACCAAATAATATCACTTTGTCACCATTTAATATCACTTTACCACCAAATTGTATACCGCATATCACAGAGTATGTAATAAACAGAAAGTCGTTTGAAAATTTAAGTGATACGTTTTGGTGTATAAGTGTGCTATTTTGGTGGAAAGTGAGCCGTTTTGGTGGAAAGTGATTTTTTTTAACTAATCGATTTGGTGCAAAAAGAAAATTTAAGTGATACGTTTTGGTGTAGAAGTGAACTATTTTGGTGGAAAGTGAGCCGCTTTGGTGGAAAAGTGAATTTTTTAACTATTTGATTTGGTGGGCAAATAATTTTTTGCATTTTAATTCCAAGAGTATTTTTAATCTTGAATTTTAAGTCAATGATTCTTACATCAAAAATATATCAGTGTAATTAGATTTAATGATCAACCATATCATAGTAAATAAAAATATATTATTAATTCAGTTTCTAAATAGACTATAAATGGAATTACTCAGGGTAAGGATTCTTACATTGATTGAAGTTTGAAATTTTTTTATATATATGAGATTACATTTTGTTTTGTTTTAGTTAAATGGATAATAAATTATAATAAATTACTACTAATATTAAGTCGAGTGAGCTCGGACAAAATTATCAATTAATATTTAAAATATTCAACAATAATCATTTTATTGTTTATGTCAGATAAACATTTAGAATAGATTAACCTATTGGTTTGTGATGGTAATGTCAGAATTTATTAGTACAATTTGTTGCCTTTTGTCACAAAAATTATTTCCTTTTATCCACGAAGTGAGTCATCCATTTATGATTACGGGAATTTATGGACGATTATTCTGGGAAACGCTTATCCCGCCACACAACAATCAGCTTGAATTTAACTACAGACGTCTGAACACCAGATATGGCTATTATTTGAGTGGTTCTAAGTGTATTTAGGCATGACTGGCTACAATCGACTTATTGAGTAACTGAGTAGTACCACTGGAATCATTGAGCACAATGACAAGGAAAATGTAAAAAGTATGTTGAATAAGATATGATTGCTTTCCTATTAATCTAATGGACATTCGATTCAAATACATTTCCAGTTGACAAAACTGAAAGCATTAAAAGATCTGCCTTTGTTACGCTTCATGTATCTCATTATGTTGGTCCAGTACCTAGAAATTGTATAAATTAGCCGCTGAGACATTGGGGTTATGCAGCTGTAATTGGGTTGTTAAAAATTATAGAGTGAATCAGTAAAATAATAATTTAATTGTGTGATATCGTAACAAAAGTTTTATCATAAAAGGATTCCGAATTATGTTCATAATAGCCAATTTTCTTTGGTGACCAATAAATTGTCACTGTTATATCCCAGAATTTTATTTTAGTGCTGCCATATTCTGTAATTTTTTGTTTAAATGCATTAGGTTAACGTTATAGTACACTGGTACCCTTTTCAAAGGATGCGAGCAGAGGTGGAGAGCCCTGGCTAGTCTCTACAGAATTCGTGCCGATACGAAAACTATCATAGCTGGATCAAACCCACGACCTCAGAAGATATATTGGTGTTCATCGTAACTGCTTTAAGCTTACTATGCTAAACTTATTATACGAAATGTATTAATAGATACTTAAATAAATATATGTCCTTATAATTGTTAGGGCGAATAATAAGTAAATTAAATTAATTTCTAATATTAATTTCGAACTCTGTATACTAAGAGTAAGGCTATTTATTCGTTAAGTTTATCAACTAACCCTTTTTTTAACAGCATCGCCGCTTTGCATTTTATTTCCAAACCAGAGTGAATAACATATAGAACCGTAAAGAGCAATGAGTAGCAATAAAGGAAATACAAAGAAAGCTGCAAAAATTAATTCATAAAGTTATTTATTATTAATACATTCGAAATAGAGGAAAATAAAAATTTTTAATTGTTGCTGCACTTTTAGAGTTGGTCGGGATAATTTTTATTTGGGACAACATGACCTACTATAGATACTGCTGCTGCAAAGCCCCTAAATTTAGTGTGCCAGTTATTTCTCTTAGATAGAACCCCTCAAACAATACGTCTATCGCGTCGAAAGTTCTTGTCCCTAACTAAAATTAATTCCTCTTTCAGATGAGACAAATCAAAATTTAATAGCTCCAGTAGTTTTCGAGATATGAGGAGTATGATATGATATATGATATGATGTTATATATATTATATATATGACATATATATAATAATATATAATACATAATACATAATAACCCTTCAAGACTTTGGTATAACTATTAAATCATATTATGCTTTTTTGGATAGTCGAATTAATTATTAGTAATCGAAAGCGAAATTAGAATAAAATCTTCATTGTTTATTTTATAATAGACACTAAAAGAGCACCAAAATTACAAGTAGCTCGAAATTTTCAAATAGCCAAAAGTGGTCATTTGGCCGTATAGTTTGGCTTCTGAGGTTTTAGAATGAGCTGATTTCATTGGGAATGTTTATAAAATTGTGGTATTTTCAAAAATGGCCAATGTGCCAGTCGAAAATTTTAAGTGCCAGCCAGTGAACTTCATTTCAGTACTGCAGTACTCTGGTCGGTACTGGTCCGGTAATGTAGTGTATTATTCTGTATGTGGTATGTGCATTATACTGCACTACTGCGTTAGGCATTACTTTACCGCTGAGTGCTGAGTGCATTATGTTGTTACTGTGTTAGGCATCAATGCCTTATCATTATTACATGTACCTGTGTTTATTTGACTATTTATTATCACTTCTACACGGGCTGGCAGCCACGGGGGCTTAATCTAATCTGGGCATAGTATCTGAATCTGTATGGAGGCCGTTGCAGTTACCGGTATAGTTGGAAAGTGCTGTGTGTATAGATGCCGTTCGCGCGCTCGGTTTACAGAGTGGGACTTTGTTCGATTAGTCATGGATTATTTACAGATCAGATGACACCAGGCCCTTCCACTAACATTTTTACATTTCGACTTGTGATATATTCAGTAAACCCGGAATCTGTTCCGACTTCATTGTGCTATAAATGCCTCAAATTCCTCGGAGACCACCAGAAAAATAATATACCGCCCATCATCCATCGAAATTCATGAAGAAGAGTAAAATTAGTTCTTTTTGATGGGATCCCCGAGTTGGCGAGGGAATCCCGACCGGGTTTTGTGGTGGTTTGGATATGTGTCGGCGCGTGCTAGTTTGACTGAAGACTTTGGGGCTGAAATGCCAAAGGCCGGTAGAATAATGAGTTAATGACTGAATGTTGATATAATCTCAAATCTATAAGTACCGGTAACACAGCACAATAATAGCAGTAATGGCGACGGTTGAAAACCGTCTGACTTCTACACTCTACATAGCCAACTGAAGGCACAATTAATGAAGGTAACGGTTATATTATAATTACACATGGGATACATTGCTACCTACGTTTGGCCTGGCCAATGGATGTGTTATGATTGATGGTAAATCGCCCTACCATTGGTTGATCTGTCTTTCCCTGGCCAAACCCACTTTTCCCCTTTGACCTTTATGCTAGCTTCTGCCCTGAGATGAGCTGGCATCTCTCCCTCTGGCTGGCAATGTATATTGCCCCAGTGTGTCGGTATGTGATATTAAATTGCTAATATCACATAATTGGTAAATCGTGACTTTGTCCCTCTTGCTTTCGCGGAGGGTATAGTGGACTTTTCGGTTACGATGGACTCCCATCCCGTTTTACTAATTTTATTGTGCCTGCTAGTGGTTTTACTAACGGATGACACCGAATCCTCCAGGCTAACCTCGGCTTCGGCGTTGTGTGGACCCACCCATCCCACTAACTTAATCCCCTGCACATCCACTAGAGAAGGCCCTATGTTCACTACACCATACGGCATTATCTCAGATCACCACAATTCAAACAGTTCTGTGGCGACCCCTCTCGCCCTTTCACTCGCCAGTTCCCCCTTCCCAAATCGGACTAGGTAGTGAAAATGTTTGTTATACTCACTGATTCTGCGGTTCAACTTTTAGGCTCGTCTACCTTTCCTCCTGTCTTAGCATCCTTGAGCATCCTCCTCGTCGCGTTGTATCCACGTCGTAGGCGATCGCTTGTCCCAACGTCCTCCTCCTGAACTCCTTGACCTCCTCTCCTCTTCCGGCATGGTACTGTGGGCCCCACCATTCCTGTTCCAGTGGGCCGCTCGCCACCTGTAGCCGCTGGTTGGCTGGTGACTCTGGTACTCCTCTCGCCGCTCCCGTCCCGTGTCGACTCGCGTCTCTCCTCTCCTTGTACTCATCCACCCTCCTCCTCGACAACTGAACCGTCTCTCCTTTGCAAATCCAGTGTGGCGGGCTTGTACCGCCTTGCCGCCACCTCCCAAATCGTTTGGTCTCTGTCGCTCGGGGTGTGCAGTGGATTTCCTCCATTCTCTGAACCCTGGGGTGTCTTTGGTTTGCTTATCTCGTTGGCATTAGTGCGTCGTCGCAACTTGGTCTCTCTTCATCTCGTCGAACTGTCGTAGGTTTAAACTTCCCCCTGAGTCTGGTTTTCAACTTGACTAACTTCTACACTCTACATAGCCAACTGAAGGCACAATCAATGAAGGTAACGGTTATATTAAAATTACACATGGGATACATTGCTACCTACGTTTGGCCTGGCCAATGGATGCGCTATGATTGATGGTAAATCACCCTACCATTGGTTGATCTGGCTTTCCCTGGCAAAACCCACTTTTCCCCTTTGACCATTATGCTAGCTTCTGCCCTGAGATGAGCTGGCATCTCTCCCTCTGCTCTGGCTGGCAATGTATGTTTATTTCCCCGGTGTGTTGGTATGTGATATTATATTGCTAATATCACATAGCCGATCATAATTGGTAAATCATGACTTCCACCATTTTCCACTGGGTGGTGCAGCGAATTGGATCCACTAACATTCTTAATCTGATGTAGAGATGAAGCTACTGCTGGACTTGGGGTTGGAGGGGTCGGTTATTCTTTAAGAATCATCATGCTAGGTTTATTCTTCTTGTCTAAACCAGCAGGACTTCTATCTGAATTCCTGAAGACATATCGGGCCTTTCGGAGGATCTCAAGAAAGCCATTATGCGTGGCCACCTTAACAGTGTTCGCTTCTTACTGTCTTAGATTTAATAGACAAAGGTTATTGATACATAATAGATATGCTGAGATAAATTTATAATATTACGACTGCAATATAATGAAGAACTGATATTATTTAGGGGAATTATTATTAACTATCCTGGAATATACAGGTAGTGTCGTTTAATGATTTGAGGAACTGATACTTTATTTTACTCTAACTATTTGTTTGATGCGGAATTAAGAGTTTCATATTCAGTTCAGTTACAACCGTAATCCTAAACCGGTACGTTTAGCCCTATCTGCTATATGGCCCGGGCTATATTACAGTACTACAGTACTTAATTGGCTGGGGCAGGGGATGAGGGTGGTTATTTTAGAAATTTCGAGTTTTCGAAGTCGCTGATCACGATGAAAGTAGTTATAAATATTTCTGGTATGTGCAAATCCAATTTTGGTGCCATTCTTCTGGTGCCCCAGAACGAAAAGTACAAGTAGCAAAATTTGAGACTGTTTAATTTTGCCTTTGGTCTTGTAATTCTGAAACTATGCTGGTTTTCAAGGTCGCTAATCACGATACAACTCGTTAAAAATAATTCGTGGAACGCGACTATCGTTTTTCGTGTTTATCTGGTGGGACGAAAAATACAAGTAGCATAACTTTTCAAACTGACAAGCGGCAAAAATATATTTTGGTTGGATAATACGATATTTATGAGTGTCATATTCGTGATCAGCATCCCAAAAAACCCCAACTGTTACAAAATCAGGCTGGTTTTGTAATGATTTTTCATTATGAAATTTGTGCTACTTGTTTTATTCGTGCCGCACATTGACACGTATCCAAAAAAGCCTAATCAACAAGGTACGATATTTTTCAGTATCATATTCGTGATCAGCATCCTAAAAACCCATATGGTCATAAAATTCAGAAAAATTTTCATTATCATATTTCCACAACTTGTTTTTTCGTGCTCCAGGGGCACAAATAACTGACAAATAACTAACATAACAACATGCCTATGTTGTTATATTACACAACTCTTCGATATGTCACAGTGGGGCTTAACTTGGTTTTTGGCAAAGGTTGGACCCCGTTCATGAAAATTAGTTTTTTGAGCTTAGTTGGTCCCCTGATGTAAAAATTTACAATAATTAAAATATTTCATGGGTGGCTTTTTAAATTAATACTATTTAAGTAATTATTTAATATTAATCATATTACTAAATTTCATCACTTACTCCCCCAAACAAATTGACAGGTTTATTTTGCTCCATTGGTGTCACATTGTACAAAAAATAAAAAAAATTAAAATTTCATGGGTGGCTTTTAATATAAATGCTATTTAATTATTTATTTAATACTATACATTATTACCTTTAACAAAGGATGTTACCCCATTCCTGAAAACAAGTTTTTTTGCTCTAATCATCTCTCGGTGAATAAAATATAAAAAATTAGAAAGTTTCATGTGTGGCTTTTAATATAAATTATATTTAATTATTTATTTAATACTAAATATTATTACCTTTAACAAAGGATGTTTGTTACTCTATCCCATTCATGAAAACAAGTTTTTTGGCTCCAAGCATGTCTTGATGATTATAATATAAAAAAATAGAAAGTTTCATTGGTAATTTTTAATAATACAACTATTTATTTATCAAATTAATACTAAATATATGTAATTATTTTGATATACAGTATACTCCCATTAAAAACCAAAAATAGTTTATACATGTTTCGAATTATATTCCTTAACTGCTCGAAATAGCTAATTTGCGTATCTTGGATGACTTTCTAAAACTTTATACTTCGACCAAGTTTTTTTCAAGAAAATGTTGCATGTTCAGAAAATTAACCCTAACTTAGAATGATGTGGCATTTTTCAGGAACGAAATAAACATTTCAGTCCACTAACAACATTAGTCTATATACTGTACATGTATACATTAAGGTATATCAGATAATGGCGCACCATTATCTGCAGTGTGTAAGATTAAGTAAGAAATCAAATTAAATAGTTTATGATGTTTTATAAATTTATAATCTGATCGATGTTCTTATTTTATATTTAACTTAAGAACCACTTAAGAATGAATGAATGAAAAATATGCCTTACTGAAGCATACTGTATATCTATACACAAGACTAAGAACAATCATGAACTAATGTTGATGTTATTTTATATTATAATGTAGTGTAGGAGGTGTGTGCATCCATGCCTGAATAATGTGAAAGATTATACCTACTGATGTTCTACTAATATATGGTTGGTTCGGTTGGTTTGATTGGTAAGATAAATAAACAATTATATAGAGAGAGTACACATTGTGTCTTATTACCTACAACTACTCAGTACAGTTGTAGGTAAGACACAATGATTATTGATACAATGTTGCTGACCACTAGTTGAGGAATTATATTAATAAAAAAGTAAATAAATACGTAGATTATAGATAAAATGTTTGAAAATATGGGATTTTTTATGAAGATTGTGGTCTGGTCCATATCTTACAACTGCTGATCTACGCTAATCCTTCATTGTATAAACAATGAGCTTATATACTGTATATATATATATATAAGTAATAATATTTAGTATTAATTGAATAATAAAATAGTTGTAATATTAAACGCCACCCAGGAAACTTTCTAATTTTTTATATTTTATTCATCAAGGCATGTTTGAAACCAAAAAACTAGTTTTCATGTATGGGAAAGAGTACCAATCATCATTTGTTAAATGTAATAATATTTAGTATTAAATAAATAATTAAATAGCATTTATATTAAAAGCCACCCATGAAAATTTCTAATTTTTTATATTTTATTCATCAAGACATGCTTGGAGCCAAACAAACTTGTTTTCATGTATGGGATGGGGTAACAAACATCCTTAGGTAAAGGTAATAATAATTAGTATTAAATAAATAATTAAATAGCATTTATATTAAAAGCCACCCATAAAACTTTCTAATTTTTTATATTTTATTCATCAAGACATGCTTGGAGCCAAACAAACTTGTTTTCATATATGGGATGGGGTAACAAACATCCTTAGTTAAAGGTAATAATATTTAGTATTAAATAAATAATTAAATAGCATTTATATTAAAAGCCACCCATAAAACTTTCTAATTTTTTATATTTTATTCATCGAGACATGATTAGAGCAAAAAAACTTGTTTTCAGGAAAGGGGTAACTAATTAATAATAATTAATTTAATTAATTAATAATTAAATAGCATTATATTAAAAGCCACCCATGAAATTTTAAATTTTTTTATTTTTTGTACTATGTGACACCAATGGAGCAAAACAAACCTGTCAATATGTTTGGGGGATTAAGAGTTGAAATTTAGTAATATGATTAGTGTTAAATAATTACTTAAATAGTATTAATATTAAAAGCCACCCATGAAATATTTTAATTTTTGTCAATTTTTACATTAGGGGACCAACTAAGCTCAAAAAACTTATTTTCATGAACGGGGTCCAACCTTTGCCAAAAACCAAGTTAAGCCCCACTGTGATGTTTGATGTAGGAATGAACCTTCCAAATGAAATCAGCACATTCTAAAACCTCAGTAGCCAAACTGTACGGCCAATTTACCACTTTTGAAAAAAGTGATACTTGCACTTTTGGTGCTCTTTTACTATCTATTGATATAAAAATGAAAATTTTGCTTCTAATCTTGCCTTCGATTACTAAAGCATAGTACTATAGTTTAATGGTTATACCAAAGTATTGAAGAGTGATGCATTTTGTGTAATTTTTTCAATTCCGAAAGGTGTTGATATGGTATGGGTGCCAGGAATGCGTCATATCTCGAAAACTACTGGAGCTATTAACTTTTTATTTGTCTCATGTGAAAGACGATATAATTTTAGTTAGGGACAAGTACTTTCGACGCGCTAGACGTATTGTTTCAGGGGTTTTATCTAAGAGAAATAACTGGCCCACTAAATTTAGGGGCTTTGCAGCAGCTTGGCGGGTCGTATCTATAGTAGGTCATGGGAACAATTTAAGAATTCTTATCCGTACGTTGTTCCGTACGAACGAACGAACGTAATGAGTGAGTACAAGTAAAGCCACGAGGATCACAATATATTTCTAACCAATCCCGACATTTATTTGGAAAGGAATTCTGAAGTATAAATATTGAACTAAATTTGTTTGATAATTTTGTACATTTATGGATATTTTTCGTTTACTTAGGTATTGCACATTTCAATTAGTTTTGCTTAATATTAAATATTTAGTGCATTTTTTGATCCCCGCATTGGATGGTTACATGACCTTAACTACCATAAAGCTTAAAATGTCACCAGTCCTACAACACGAATGTTATATATCATGTAATAAAAACCTTACCAGAAAATTCAAGCGCTGTCTCCAAAACCGCCCTCCATTCTAGAAGATCTGGACGGATATCGCAGAATACTGCGTAACCGAAATCCTGCATCTCGTAAACGAATATCCGATACAATGGGAACGATAGCGATATCACCCATTCTAGAACAATCATAACAATCGATTCCTTTAGGCCCCATTTCTGTCTCAGTGGGAATTTTATTGCTCTGAACCTGTAAAATATTCAACAAATTGCTTATTTCATTACATATTTATTATATTATTTCATTACATATTTATTATATTATTTCATTACATATTTATTATATTATTTCATTACATATTTATTATATTATTTCATTACATATTTATTATATTATTTCATTACATATTATTATATTATTTCATTACATATTTATTATATTATTTCATTACATATTTATTATATTATTTCATTACATATTTATTATATTATTTCATTACACATTTTTTATATTTTTTCATTACATATTTATGATATTATTTCATTACATATTTATTATATTATTTCATTACATATTTATTATATTATTTCATTACATATTTATTATATTATTTCATTACATATTTATTATATTATTTCATTACATATTTAATATATTATTTCATTACATATTTATTATATTATTTCATTACATATTTATTATATTATTTCATTACATATTTATTCTATTATTTCATTACATATTTATTATATTATTTCATTACATATTTATTATATTATTTCATTACACATTTTTTATATTTTTTCATTACATATTTATGATATTATTTCATTACATATTTATTATATTATTTCATTACATATTTATTATATTATTTCATTACATATTTATTATATTATTTCATTACATATTTATTATATTATTTCATTACATATTTATTATATTATTTCATTACTTATTTATTATATTATTTCATTACATATTTATTATATTATTTCATTACATATTTATTATATTATTTCATTACATATTTATTATATTATTTCATTACATATTTATTATATTATTTCATTACATATTTATTATATTATTTCATTACATATTTATTAAATTATTTCATTACATATTTATTATATTATTTCATTACATATTTTTATGCTGTAGAAAATCGGTATCTCCACAAACATGCGACACAGGCAAATAAAAAAGTAATTTAATTTCATAAAATGTAGGCCTAATATCTATCTATCATAATGTTTTTAAGTCAATCATTGCACCTACATAGAACCTAAATAGAATTATTTTGAATATATATAGGTGGCACGGCAAACTGTAAGAGAGCCAGTAGGTAGGTTTACCTGTGAATCTGTGAAGCACGAAACACTGGATGGTAACACTGGCTGGACGCTACCCGAATGGTCTTTTCTTATGGCTGTTACCTATAAGAGTGGACTGGACGCTCCGTAATAAATTATCCAAGAATTTGTTTACTCCCACAGCAGAAGCTATGTACCCATTCTACCGCTGGGTTTGCGTAAGAACTAATTACTTAATTGTCTTGCCTATGGACACAGCAGTGTGAAACTTCTACCGCCTTTAGTCCGATTCGAACCTGCGCCATCAAACACTATTGTGATAGCAGCTAAGGCGCTGTATCCACTCGGACAATGCGACATACACCCTATCCAGAGGTTTGATAAATTGTGGTAGGTAGACAAATTCCTGCAGCGAGCATTAACGTGCAAACCTCCATACATCGGCATAAATCATTAGGATGCAACCCCAACCGCCTCCGGCTCCGCAACACTCCAACAGTTCGTGATCACCCATGTGAGTCCCCAATTGATCTGCATTATCAAGACTGTCTTTCTGGGAAAAAGTACCTAATGTTCCGTTTCACACCCCATAAAATTACACTCCCTCATTTTATGTCGCCTTTATTCATAATAGATTAGGAGATTGGGTTTTATTATGCACATATTGCCATACAATATTTTAATTCATTTTGTGCACTTGAGCTCATGTCTTGGGAGGGAAGGACCCAATTCTCAAAATTTTAATTAACAGTGTCTAGCAAGTAAAGCAAAGCAAAAGCATAGCATATATAACTTGGACACCTGGATCCTCTCCAGAAAATATATTGCATATATTGCAATATATAATACATTGTTAGCGCTTAATCGTTAAGTTAATGCCATGACCTGTTTATGCGTCTAACTCCAGCTTGCCTTGTGCGATCAACCCGGTAAACCTCAGTGGAGTATATGGAAAAATTATTAAATTAAGATGTTATTATGATTATACAATTTTTACGTTAGCGTTGTATATTATTCAACTAACAACCCTGCATAGAATCATGATGTATGATCGAACAAGGGATTTCTGCAGTAAGAGGCCAGCAGTGACTACCATATAACTGCACGGAATAAAACTTAAAATGGGTCTCTATCTCCCTCCATATGTTGTATACAGACAAACTATGTGGGGCCATAATACAAAGATTTGATACAAAAGTTTGATTGAAGCGAATACATTGTCGGTTATTTGATATTGATAGGCCTCACGGATCTCGTACATGAGAGCGCTTGAAACACAGTAAGATAAGTCTAAAACGATGATGGATAGATGCCCGTCTTCCCCGTAGTAGAAAATACCTGAATGATGTACCGAAGTAGCAGGTTTAGGGTATCTCTACTTTTCAGAACCAATTTATATTGCCACCCAGGAGCCTTCCAACAGTCTTACGGTTCAAACTTATTTAGTTTAATAGATTAGATGCAATGGAAATAAGGCTGATTCCTCAATATATCCCATATAGTCTTAGGTTACCTTTCTTAGGGAGAGCGAGCCGAGTTAGTCCTCATTTCTGGTTCATGCGACCTTTGGTACGGTATTTCTTGGCGAATGTGATGGATTAGGAGTACGTATTCATGGATCTTGAATACCTCAGGTGGAACGACATCAACATTCACAGGCTATATTTATGGATCAGGCTGCAACGAGTTCAAAACACTGCTGCTAGAATATTTACAGGTATTCATATTATGTATGACCATATATCCCCAAAAAACCTTCAAAGAACCGTGCGCAAACGCATTGAATTCAAAATAATCCTAACGGCTTTAACTGCTTTAACTGGTTCCGCTGCTACACTGTGGAATAAGATACCGACGTCGATAGGAGAAATTCAGTCAACCACAGTTTTTAAATCAAACTAACAACACATATTATGTTCTCTCGGCTCTAACTTTTCTAGTCATTTACTTAACATTTTCACCGAACTTTAATGCACTACCTTTTAAGTATGCACGTCGTAACAATTAATTGGTTAAATATATACAGTATATTTTAACATTAGCTAATTTCTGCAGAGAGACACCGTGATGCCGAGATGCATCTCAGAGATTGCTTAACACCACGGAATACTATACCGTAATGTTGGCGCTATAAAAATGTTTATTTATTTTTATTATTATTTACCATATGATTTGTCTTAAAAGATTTTGCAGCTTTTAATTCAGAATATTATCGCCGGGGGGTTGACTTTGAGCACTGTGGAAGAAACACGATGTATAGTGAAGTCGTAAAGTTATTGAATAGTTATAATAATTATATAATACACATTTCAACTTTTAATGCAGGAGAAAGTAAAAAAAAATATCCTCAAAAATTAACCCACTAAGAAAACTACATATTTATTACGAACATACCTTTCGATGGCAATTCCAACCATAGTTACCACAGTCGCCAAGGATGATACACGTTGAATGTAAACAAAAAGACGACACCAATGTATGTTAGTGTAATAGTAGTAATTGTCGCCAATGAAGTCGAGAGCGATGAGAAGGGGAAAGTTGATAAGACCAACCATCATGTCGCAAACCTGTAAATTATTATATTATATCCTGTCACGAACATAGATACGAACGGAGATAGAAGAGAGTAGCATACAGTTAGTTAGCGTGAAGCATGATTGGAGAATTAGCATGGAATGTCGTACTGACAGACTAACGATAATAGTAAAAAAAAGAAAATCGTTGTTTTTTGTTTCAGAAAACTAAAACATATTGACGTGGCTGTTTCCAAGAAAGATATCTACGCCAGAAGTAAAGAAGGAGCGTAATGAATAAGGGTGACTGAACATCAGGTTAACAGCCCATGAACTTTTTGAGACGCCTCTTAAAGATCACTGTCCTTGAAGAAGGAGATGATACCTTACTACTAGGATCGGCATGCTGCATTGCAGCTGCATTTTTAAGAATGCTGTGCCGGCTTGTCAACAAAATTGCACCGCCACAACTCCCTATCACCCATGACATTTGCTAGATCATCCGCATCTTTAAGGCCAGTGTCCTTTAAGATGCGTCTCAAGAAAGTCATGGGCTGTCCACCATGCTTATTCACTCCATGAGGCTGCCAAAGTACAAGATTATGCACTGGCTGATCCTCACGGCGAAAGCAATGTCCTGCAAAGCGGAGGCGATTTTGTTCTAGTGTCAAGCTTGGGGGAACAAATACTTGCTTGGGGAAAAAAATGATACCTTAGAAGTGTAATAAGAGGACAGAGTAATTATTAATTATATACCGGCACTTATCCGATTATACAGTAGGTATGGTACTTTGCTAGCACAGGAAATAGCTTTAGTATGCAGTATATGGAATCTATTTAGTCATATAGGTCTTCAGTTTTATGTCACGAGATTTCTTCTTATCGCCGCATTACAGTAATACTAAATTATATACAATCGTGATCATTCATAAATACTTCATATTTAAATTAAAGTTTGTACACAAGTCGCATATAAAACTGGAAACCCGAAACAATAATATTATGTAATGTAATTGAGTATGTTATACATGGGCTAACTGTCAATGTCCTATTATTTATTACTCGCATAACTTTTTGCGGCAAAGTTAATATTTGTGACAAAGTTAATAATACTATTGCTATATCTGAATTTATATGCCCTGCCGCTTAAAATTTGTAAAATTGTTTAAAAATGTTAAATTTTTACAAAATCAAAAATTCATGACAAAAAGCGATATTAATGAATAATAAAGTAAAATAATAAGTTACAGTTTTGCTTTTACAACTACCTACAGTGCTAAAGATATATTTTATATAAATGAATGTCTATATTATAAATAATAGAAAAACTTGTTGCTATTTATTGAATATGATAAACATTTTATGGTCAACGATTCAGTCAGACTGCAGTAAATATTATATTAAAAAATGTTTCAGAAATTATATTAAAAACGTATGTGCGATGAAGTACATTATGTGGGAAATATGCGATCCCATTGCAACACTAATTCATACAAATTTCAAAGTACAGGTTTACACAACAACAAATGCACACTAGCGCTGCCGCAGTTCGGACAGTCTAATGCTCAGGCCCGGAAAAATACTAGATTGTGCGATAATTGCATGTTTCAAATATAGGCCCACAACTAAGATAAAAATGCAGCAGGAAATTCTTTAAAAGTATTCCACAGATGTTCCAATATTCCACTCAAACCAATTAATTATCTGAATGAAGGTAAAGTATATGAGAGCGAAGTGGGGAGGGTATTTTTTTTAAAATGCAAATGTGGCTGGTTGCGAGAAAAGGGACCTGGGGACCACATGGTCGATTTTGCGTTTTTAGGCCTATTAGATGCAGAATTTTCTGGGCTTTCCGAATATCGAACTAGTTTTTTCATATCGTTTTTCGTTAAAAAGTTATGAGAGTTTAAACAAAAAATTAAAAACGCAGGTCCCTTTTCTCGCAACCAATGTTAATTTTTTGATGTGGTCCATTCTGGCATCCATCTCATGTATTTTTCGTGCTAAAATTTTCGAATGTTTTTATAATTCACTAAAATTAATTTTTTGCGCTATATATAGCGGTTTTTTTGGACACTGATCACAAATATTGAACTCAAATATAACATTCTAGAATATTTTTGGTAATTTTGAATGTGCCCTTTGGGGCACGAAAAAAAATCGTAGTGCAAATATGATAATGAAAAATCACCACAAAATTAAATTGATTTTATGAACATATGGTTTTTTTGGAATGCTGATCACGAATTAAAACAATTTTTTCGATATGTGTGAATGTGCGGCACGAAAAATACAAGTAGCAAAAGTTTGATGACCAAAAATCATTACCAAATCAACCTGAATTTTAGACATTATGGGTTTTCTGGGACACTGATAACGAATATGACACTCAAAAATATCGTATTATCCAACCAAATTCGCTTTTTGCAATTTGAAATGTTTGCTACTTGTAATTTTCGTCCCAACAGAAAAGCACCAAAATTTTGTTCAAAATCAGTTGCGTTACCACGAATGATTTGTAACGTGTTATATCGTGATCAGCTACCTTGAAACCAGTATAGCTTCAGAATTACCAAATCATAGGCATAATTTGACAGCTTATAAGTTTGTGCTACTTGTAATTTTCGTTCTGGGGCATTAGAATAGCACCAAAATTGGGTTTGCATTACCAGAAATATTTATAACTAGTTTCATCGTAATCAGCGACCTCGAAAACACATACGTTCAGAATTATCAAACCAAACACAAATTTTTTTATGTTGACATTTTTTTACTTGTACTTTTCATACCGGTGGACCAAAATAGCACAAAAAATGATGGTTGCTTTTCCAAAAAATATTTTTAACAAGTTTTATCATGATCAGCGACCTGAAAACCCTATTATTTAATAGGTTCAGCCACTCTGCTTCAGTTTCCATAATAAATTCTAAATAATTCGTGTATTAACTTGTTTGTACAATAACTATCCGAATAGGCTACAGATATTCTACGATAATCTAAAATAACAAGTGTATACGGTGCTTAGTACTATTACTAGTATAATACAGTTTGAATTTCGCTCTAATAAAACCCAATAACGACCAATAAACCAATGAAAACAGTCGATTTTAAGAGCCAAACTTTAAACGCGTTTTTCTCAGAATGAACATTTTTTCCCCAGGTCCCTTTTCTCGCAACCAGCCACAAATTGCAATTTTGGAATATCTGAGTTTTTTAATAACAGGTTAAGGGCTATATACTTTGTGGCCCGGTTTGGGAGCACTTAATTCCAGCTCTGTCAATTTGAATTGAAAGGGATTGATAAGATATTTTAGAACACTTAATATATTATATTGTTTATTTAATATAATAATTAAAATAACAATAATTATAATAATGATTGAAATAATATTGTTGTTATTTTGGGGCCCCCATAACCGCTTGGGGCCCGGGTCTGCAGGCCCAAAAGTCCCGCCGTTAATACGGCCCAGACTGTTGTTACTTTATTTGCTTCATATAAAATTCTCAACACACAACCTATTAATCCACTTACTTTGCCAATTAACATTTTCATTTGCGCTGTGTTTATGACCACTTCATGTACCTCAATGCTACACCCTAATCCATTCTTTGTAAAGATTAAAGACATTAAAGTCATCTTCTTTTGTAACTAAATCGTACTCCTCAATCAAATTAATCGGATTCTAAGATCGCTAAGTTTCTGGCTAATATCGCTAAGTAGCTGGCTTACCAGTCTCTCTTGGGAAATACAATAAATTATATTGGTGGGCCTATAATAGTAGTCAGGGTACTACTGCCTATTAAACATAAAAATAAAAAGTTTCTGGTAAGATAAAGAAACTTTAATTATCTTATAGATACAATGTCCTATTAATGAATCCAAAGGAATAAAATTATATAATTAATAATTAAGTTCTCACTTATATTTCGAACATTGTAATCAGTTGACCATTATATTATATATTTTAGCTGATTTTAAGCCGCCCAGAATGACGGACAGCCATGAACTTTCAATGTTCGACTATGTTATCGTCATAGTGGTCCAATGAGTGACTTTGTTTTGAAGGAAAGTCCATCACTAACCAATCACATCGGTTCAATCATCGGTCTATATTTCCCTCTATATATCCACTGGTCATGATGAATCTGTCAAAACATCTCACTAACAAGTTCGTACCTGAGATAATTTATTTGTATATGTTTTTTTTATATTTTATTAATAATAATAATATATCCCATCCCTTTTTGTATTAAACAAGTATTAGCATTAGTATATTAGTTATTCGCGATGAAATTATTTGCGATGTCTGTGTGCTCGGTTCACTCTTTCACATTATTTGCGGAATTATTAGTAACTCTATCATCCATGTTTCTTCTCCGGATATAATTTATAGCAATTCTGAGGACACATCCTTCCTGTTTTCATCTTTACGGATATTTTTCTTCGCAGCACTACAGACTGTCTACACTTTCCGAAAGTCAACCAATTTGATCTAAGTCTGCCAATGATGCTTGATCGACTATCACTCTCAACTACCGTTCACTTTATCATATCAGAAAAATATCCAAACTGTTAATAGGTAGTCAATTTAAATATAGTCTGCTGCTATTTTTCAATAACAATTTTTTGCATGGAAAACTTTCTCCAACGTGACCCAAATATGTATATCTTGCGTTGGAGTTTGAAATAGAATTTGGTTATAATCTAAGTCAAATTGACATCTTGGCGTCATAAATTAAAAAAGCTATTAGCATTTTTCATTTTTGCCTCAAATAAGTTGGTTTATTTTCCTATAAACGCCGAACATTACTGTACCTACAGTGTCCTGTACAGTATTTTGCAACAAAATATGGTAAAACTCCTTTGAATTGGAGGATTTATTTTTAACAAGGTACAGTAGGTAATGTGCTGTAAATACTACTACCAATAACACCATTCACACTTACTGCCAAAGAACATATATGATAGTTGGTTGGGGTGTGTAGTTTCTTCTGCCGAATAACAGCGACGAGTACTACGACGTTAAAGATGACGATTACGACAGCAATGGTTGTGTTGACGACCATATAGATGGGCACCCAAAAGGGCTGGTCATCCAGAATGGTAGGAATTGCCTTTACAATGAACCTCCTCGTCCCTTCTGTTGTCGCATTACCGGTAAAATTCATAATTACAAAGAAAAATTGTAATTAATTCGTAGATATTTCCGAGTAATTAAAAAACTAAAACTAGTTTTAAGGACTTCTAACTTTTATTCAGCACGTACTTTACCACCGATTGTCCTTGGCTGTGATTGGAGAAACGATTATCCTGTTTTACGTTGTCTCCTGCAATTCTGATCCAATTAAAACAAGAGCAGAAATCCCGATGAACCTCCCCCCCTCCCCCCAGAGGGGTTATTACAGTCCTCGTTAGGACATAATTTTTTTTTCGACTGTAGAATCGTGACATCCTTAAACAGGATATGGATTTTAGTATAGTAGAAAATTCATTGTAATATAGCCGACTTTATATCAAATGTAACCGCGTCCATTTCAACTGATGAGTAACAACACAAATGAAGAAAATAATTAACAGGGACCTCATTATAGGGGCTGGATAGTTGTCACTAAGGGACATTGTGTAAGTTGAATGACTCTTGCGAGCAATAAGTGTGTTTTTAAGTGCATAATATTTGTTTAGTCGCGAAATAAATATTATTGCACTCTAAATATTATTATTACTATTATTATTTATTTATTTAATTCAACAGTGAAGGTGATATCTAAAATACTGGCACAATATATTATAGGTAAGGAAAAATAATTAACTAAATAAAATTTGCACTATTATTGCACTCTAGAAATAGAAATATTAAAACGGAATTTAAAATAAAGCCATTTATAAGTAGCAAAGTTATAAGTAGCTAAGTAGCAAAGTTAACTGTTTAATTAAATGTAGCGTTAATTTCAGATAGTGGCCGGTTTGAATGCCTAACACACACTGATTTATAGACTTAGTTTGTTGAAGTAAAATATGTAATATCCCATATTAGTCCACAACGAACAGCAGTAAACTGTTGTCATTTACTATTAGCGACCTTGACACTATCTGAACGGCTTCCAAATCGTCTAATTAATATGTTCGACCTGACATAGAGTAACCTATACTGTAGATCGCGAAGAAAAATTTAACCAGATACAGTATGCCCTAGATACTTAAAACTAGTTACGTAACTGAGACTTAAAGAGTCCAACTTAATTTTGGCGGGATTAATCTATTAAGTACTCTACATTTTCTCTGGAGAAACTTCGATTTCTTCGGATTAAGAGGGTGCAAGAGCGCAAGGATTAATAGTAATTAAACAAATATAGTCGGCATAAATTAAGTTAATAGTCAGAGAGGTTCGTGAGTTGGTTAGATTATTTATAAAATAATTAAATAAAATTAGGAAGCCAAATCCCCGACTCTCTAATCTAAGTGTGCATATCTTTGTTTACAATTACTACTACTAGAACGAGCGAACTCGGACACTGAAAATGAGAATAGTGAATAGAATGAGAATAGACAGAATAGATGAGCTTCCCGATTCTCCATAGTTGTCGCAATTTCGTTTCTCCCAAGTTCAGTATCCCTTTCAAGTTGATCTATATATGTTATGGCCGGTCGTCCACGACTACGATTTCCATGAGTTGGTTGCCAGAAAAGTAGATCTGGTATGACCTCGTCTTTACTTCTAGCAGTGCCCACTGAATCTTAATCTGCGTTTACGGAGGGTGGTTGATACAGGTGGTATTGTACCATAAAGCTCGGCGTTTGTTATGTGTTGTCTCCAGCTGATGTTTAGGGCTGCCCTTAGTAGTCTTGTGTAGCAACCATCAATTCGTTGTTCAAGTGATTTAGTCAGTGTACAAGGTCTCACACTGATATAAAGTACACTTTCCACTGTGGCACGAAAGAAGTTAGCCTTCAAGTGCCTGGAGGGAGAGGTCTGATGGTACCCATTTTTGATAGAGGTACTGTACCTTGATGCCTCTATTTTCCTAACTTCTGTCTTTTCTGCTGCATTCTATCCACGACCCAAGCTAAGGTACTGGAATCGACAACTTACCGTGGTTTCAGCGCGTATCGGGTTCGGCAACTGTCGCGATTCGGCAACAGTTGCGATTCGGCAATAAAGTTGCGTTTCTGCAAAAGATAAAGATAAATTCCTAGATGAGTTAGATCAGGGTTGAATTCAATAATTAAAATTGTAGTGATCTTCTTTATGACAATTATACAAGGTAGGTGGTACAGTACTAATATTATTTTATTTATTATTTACTATTGGGTGTATTATTTATTATTGTATGTAATTTATTAATTTCGCACAAATCAAATCGCCGGGGCGACATATTTTCCAAATTTATATGTTTATATGGATATATATTTATTGGATTTTCTATTTTGCATTCTATGCATTTCCAGCATAGTCCCGTATGTCACCGCGTCATTATTAGGTTGTTTTAGAAAGTTTAAGTGCATAATTGCAAATAATTCCCCACAAATAAATATAATAAATTCGCCATTGGTCATAATTATTATTACTTTTGTTTCGGCATTGATGTCTAGGTGGGATCGAAGTGGTGACCTCCGGGTTGGAAGTCTATCGCTCTCTAACCATTCAGCTAGCGACTCAGTTACAAGATAGACCTGGAAATGCTATCTGATACCTTGTATGTCCGCAATTTACCTCCTCATGGCCTCCCATCTGCCAATACCATCATCTACTGCCACTGTGCTCAACCCTACTACACTATGCTCAACCCTACTGCCGTCTTTAAGGTTGTAGGGTACCCTAACAATATTAAAAAAAAAAATTTGAACCTTGAATTTTTTTTCGATTATTTCAGATCAACATTTTTCAAAGATTACAGGCTTTTATAGGCATAGGATAAGTGTCCAAATGTCTGTCGGTCGGTCTGTCTGAAATGTCTGTCAACACTGACGGACAGACAAACCGACAGACAAACCGACAGACAGACAGTCTAGATTTGGTCAAACTCAAAAACTAACATCAGAAATGAATTCACCGACCAGGAAAACCTTCTAATTCTTAGGAATTCTTCGGCAGGTGGTGGACTTATTTATATTTTACTACCAGTTTGAATAATCCAATAAAAATGGCGGGAAGCTTTGAAAACTTTGAATGTCTTTTTCTCGAAAAGTAATTTTTTGTGTTTTTTTAGAGACAAAGGTACACTTTTCCGAGGAACTACTAGATTAAATCTCATGAAATTTTCAGGAAATGTTCACAACAATTGGCCCATGCATGACTAGAATTTTGTTGGTTGGGTGCTTTCTTAAGAAGAACACAGTTGCTCAAATTTCGATTTTTGGTCAAAAACCGGGCATTGTTTACGAAAATTGCCATAGACAAAACATTTTTTAAAATTTTTAATTTTTTTTAGTCTTGCTCTTATCAGAATGGTTGATACAGCTACCTGCAAAATTTCAGGAAATTTTATTTAAGAGTTCTCTCAGAAAGGTACATTTGGATTAATAGTAAAACATTAAGAATACCTACTACAACCTTAACCACTATCCAATCACAACCTTCACAACCACAAATGAAAGTGTAGTTTATTAACCATGAACCATCGCGGCCACAATGATTAATTATACTACCTACTTATTATACTAACTACTAATTTAGTTTATTTATTATTATTATTGTTAAAATTTGTATTGTTATAAAAAGGTTCCACCTTGGAACCTTGAGAAACTTCTTTTCAACTCTTAAGTTTCGATTTATAAAGTTCCAAGCTGTCACCCTATTCTTTCCGGTAATTCGTTCCTAAAACTACAATGAGAGCATCACAGATGGCAGGGCAGTGCACGTATATTTGAAACAAATCAAACATAAGCAGTGAAACTAAATTAAATTTGTGGGGCGAGTCAAAACTGCGAGCCATCAGCGAACTGTTATAATTATACTATGGCCGTTTTCTAAAAGTCTGGGGGTGTGTGTGTCAGTGTGTACGTCGGAAGCCATAATTGTGGAAAGCCAATACATAACTAGCCATAGTATAATTATAATTGTTCGCTAAGATGGCTTGCAGCTTTTGATGCACGGAGGCCCCACTCGTGTTATTATTATTTGCAATTAAGGTAATGCAGTATAACAATACAAACTAACCTTATTGTTAACGCCACCGGCCTCATTTCCTTTCCAGCAATGGGCACAGCCGCGGTACTCTACTCCATCACAATGTATTCTCATGCAATAAAGAAATAATTTTGCCGAAACGCGACATTTGCCGAAACGCGACGACACCATTATTACAAGTTCCCTCAACAATTTCGAATCACTATCATAAGCCATGATGGAGTCTAAAATAAATATATACATTGCACCAATGATTCAAATACCCATTTAATTTTTCCTTCTGATTATTTGTACATAGCTCGGTGCCATGAAATAAGGATGAATTAAATTAAGAAACAAAAACTATGAAAAATGTTTTCCTTATGAAATTAAATTAATAACTGAAATGTTCTATTGTCTCTAACCTACACGAAGTTCACTTACGTATTTACTATTATTGGTTTTAGTAATTATTGGATCCATACTCTAGATAGCTTGTATGCAAGCAATATTCCCGAATGCAATACCCGTACCCTTGATATATGGCTGAGGATATTTAATCTTTAGGGAGAAAGCCGTGCACATTTTGCAAGAGCTAAACGGTAGCGACAAATAAACTTTGAGTCTGTTTCCTGGGTACCGTAGCTGCTCAGCCACTAATGATTAGGCAAATTGTTTAGATGCAGTTTCCGTAGTGCGTCCGCTACCTCTTCATACGTGGAATTAATTTAAAATAACAGATTTTTTGAACTTGTTAGATGTTAAATTTTTATTCCATGCATGACCTACTATATATACGACCATGAAAGCTGCATTCTACCTACTAAATTTAGTAGGCACACGTTTTTAAAATAAATTTTCATATATTTGAAGGAATTTATACCGAACCTGTCTTTAGACTGGGTAGTTCTTGTCAAGAGTTGAGCCGTTCAAAAACACGATGTGGTTATGTGTGTATGTGTGTATAACCATCCAATATCTCAATAATTCAAGCAACAATTTTTAACGCTACTATTTATCAATTAGTATCTAGTTGTTGAATAAAAAAGTTGGGAACTATTCGATGTGCGATATTCGAAAGATTAGCATATTATCAATATTATGGTACGCGAAATTAAATACCCACAGCTACACTTTGTCAGCTGAACAACATTTCACTACTTATTGTTAATTGGGGTTACGTACATTAATTATATCGTTAATTTATTGTTCTATCTCTCTCTATTCAGTCAGTTAGTCTAATGTCAAGCAGTAGGCCCCTACATCATTAATTATATATCGTATGTATCTATAGGGCCTATTGTCAGCGTTATAACACTGTCCTCAACTCAGGCTACGCTCAATTATAATGTA
Source organism: Nemertoderma westbladi (assembly GCA_032718475.1). Classification (NCBI taxonomy): domain Eukaryota; kingdom Metazoa; phylum Xenacoelomorpha; order Nemertodermatida; family Nemertodermatidae; genus Nemertoderma; species Nemertoderma westbladi. The sequence goes on along the minus strand of JAUCBJ010006876.1, from coordinate 11,355 downwards.
AAGGCTTAGTAGGTTTTGTATATCTGGGACGTTTACAACAGCTGTCGATTAAACTAACAAAACCAGAAAACTGAACCAGGGTGCCAGCCGGGTACCAACGGCTGTTGGGTAGACTTAATTTCACAAACTTTCATAGAAGGCTTGTACGTACATCTACATTATATTGGTTGCTTCCGCTGTTTTTATTAGGCTAACTGAGAATGTATATTAGGTATAAATAATTAGTGTTCTTTAATTTTATTTATCTAATACAGAAAGACCCCTCCGCAGAATAAACTGCTCTTTTGGGCCGTTTCCCAGGTTGCGGATATGGATAATATTTCACACATCGCAGAAATTGTGATTATGATTTATTTGCCTAGGCGAATGTGTATTACATTAAATAAGAGGCAGATTTTTGGTTGATGCAAGTCATTATTGGTTTGCATCTTCCAATCCCATCTGTTTCTTAGAGTCTGTTTAAGACAGGTTCGTTTAAATCCATCTTGATGGCGTTCTAGTAAAATAAATGACCTACTACATATACGACCATGAAAGCTGCATTCTACCTACTAAATTTAGTAGGCACACGTTTTGAAAATAATTTTTCATATATTTGAAGGATTTTATAATAAAAGTCTTCTAGAACATTTTTTTATGATTCATTTCAATAGTAAATATTATAATTTTGAAACAACTTATTTTAATAGCTATTTTTGGGTAATTGCCAGTTCAACTGCGTTTGTGCGTACCTACACCATCTCCTGGATTGTGTCTTAATTCAGTGACTTGGCCACAAATCTTATTCTACAAATCTTAATGAGATTGCATGAAATTTGAAGTACATATTGTTTTACCTCCCTCATTCATACTGGGACCTCGTCTTTACTTCGCCAGCAGTGCCCACTGAATCTTAATCTGCGTTCACGGAAGGTGGTTGATACAGGTGGTATTGTACCATAAAGCTCGGCGTTTGTCATGTGTTGTCTCCAGTTGATGTTTAGGGCTGCCCTTAGTAGTCTTGTGTAGCAACAATCAATTCGTTGTTCAAGTGATTTAGTATCATATATATTTATATATATTTAGTATCAGTAGTGATTCACTCCCGTATAAAAATACACTTTCCACTGTGGCTCGAAAGAACTTAGTCTTCAGGTGCCTGGAGAGATCTGATTTCCAGATGGTATCCATTTTTGATAGAGCTACCCAAACCTTTGCTTTCCTAACTTCTATGTCCTTTTTGCTACTCTCTATTCATGATCCAAGGTACTGGAAGTCGCCGACCTTCCTTAGTTGATTATTATAAATGGTTGTCAAGTTTCCATCAACATTAAAAGTCATGAATTCGGTCTTGGTAGCATTTATATGCAATCCAACCCCCTTAGCAGCCCTCTCCACTTTATTTAGTAGAAGCTGTGCATCTGTTAGCGTATGTTGCGATGTCATCCGCAAAGTCGGTGTCTGAAACTTTAGTTGCCGGATATCTACTACTTCTGCGTTGTTGAAGTGTGAATCCCAGATCTTCACCCTTAGTGGCCGTCCTCATTGCGTAATCCAGTACAATTACAAATTAGTAATGGTGCTAATGTGTCACCTTGAAGTATGCCAGCCAGGATTGAGAAAAACTCAGTTTCACCATCTGGTGACAGTACCTGTGCTTCTGTATCACAATATAACAATCCAATGCCAGCAACAATTACTTCTGTTATTCCATAAGCTCTTAGGATTTCAAGCATTTTACCTCTATGGATGGAGTCAATAATTCCTTCAATCAGTCTCCGTAGTGCAAGTATCTGAGCTATTGTTGATCTACTTGGTCGAAATCCGTTTTGGCTGTTACGCAGTAGTTTCTCTATGTGAGGCCTAATCCTATATAGAATTATTTTATTGTATATTTTGGCAGCTACCACAAGCAGACACATCCCACGATAGTTTGTTGGTATACCGAGATCTCCTTTCTTGGGGAGAGGCTTTTAGTTGACCTTTAGTCTAAATTGGTTGTGGCTTTTCCCCTTTTAACATCCGGTTGCAAACAGTCAATAATGGTCTGTTTAGCACTCCTGTTTTTCCTCCGCTGGGATTTCATCTAATCCACTCGCTTTATTATTGGACATGCTTTTAATGCTTCTTTGGAGTTCGACAGGTGTGAAGTCTCCTGTTTCTATAGGTAGGGTCTTCTCATATATTTTCCTTGTAGGGCTGACCTCGATGTTTGGTGGCTGCCCATGCCCAAGCAAGTTGCTGAAGTGATTTGTCCTCTTCCCAACACGTTCTTCAGGACTATCGTCTTTGAGGCGCCCCTTTGCACAACTTTTCCGACCAGATACCTCATTTACAGTTTGCCATGTAAGTCTTGATTGTTGCTGTATGTGAGCAGTTGCAATTGCTTCAATTTTATCCTGTATGTACTTTTCCTGGCTGATGTTATAGTCCAATTTAATTAATTTTTATTCTTTTCATTATTAATTTAATTTTAATTAATTAATTTGTTAATGTTTTCGGTTGTTGGTTGTTCGGTTTTTACTTTGTAGGCTATCTTAAGCTCTTCTCTCTTACAAGTAACCTCAGAGTTTTGCCATTGCAAATACTGTTTTCGTTGGGGTTTCTGGGGGATATGCCTCTTAGCTGATTCCTTGTGGGCTTTTATTATATTCTGGTATATTGAATCGGTGGACTGGTGTTCATCCATTGACTGAAGTACTTCAAAGCGGTTTTGAACTTCTACTGTATAAGCATCCTTTACTGCATTGTCAGTTCTTAGTTTCTCCCAGTCATCGTTGATTTGCTTGCTTGTCCTGGGTTTGCTGACTCTCAAACTGAGTCTGATCTCTGCAGTCACAATTCTGTGGTCCGAACCAATTAGGTTGAACGAGCTGTATGCCTCGCAGTTGATCATGCTGTTTCTCCTCTTTTTGTTTATAAGGATGTAATCCAGTTGTGCTTTGGTTCCATTAGGGTATTGAAAGCTCCATAGCTTCCCCTTACTCTTTTTGAATGTGTTGTTTGTTGGTTTCAATTCACATTCTTCCATTAGGTCTAAAGGTGTAATATTATGGTTTTGTTCAGAAGTGGAAAAAATGAGAAAGCGCGCCACCGGGGGTTGAACCAGCGATAACAGGCCTAACAGGCCTCATCAATAGCGCTAACCAGCTCAGCCGCTAGCCCGTGACATTCACTCACCTCAAGTATGTTAGAGTGAAACAGGAGGAAAATACAAATAAATAAATATTCAGCTAGAGTATTGCTGCCAGGTGATATTAATAAACGAATTGGAGTTGAGCTGTTAATCGTTAATGCAACTGTAATTAAAGATGTAATATTATGGTTTCTGCTCAAAAATGGAAAAAATGAGAAAGTGCGTCACTGGGGGGCTGGTGACGCGTTTTCTCATTTTTTCCATTTTTGAGCAGAAACCATAATATTACATCTTTAATAAATGAAAGTAAACCAAAAACAGCATTTCAAGCGGACCATAAACAATGGCAATTTAATGTAATGCCCTACGGACTAAAAAACGCTGCTCCAGAGTTTCAAAGAGACATGCAGCGCCACATGCTGTATATTTGTGTTTGTGACTTTAATAATTTAGTTGATACAGTGCAGCTGTCTGTACACAGCAAAAAAAGCACCCCCCAACCCCCACTATGGATTACATTAGTAATGCGGAGGTCCAGCCACTAGAGGCCAGTGGAATGACTGGACACAATCGGCCTCACAGGCGTCAGTTATCTCCTGACCGGCTGCCTGTCTCACCCCCTACTGGAGAGAGAGCGGCAAACAATTCTTTGAGTCCCTTTCCTGATGACCTTTCTGGTCCAAACCCTGGGTCACCAGGGAGGCCAGATTGTGAGGGGGAGATGGATTCTGGAGTTGGAGGCTACTCTCATGTTCCACCCCGACCAACAAAGCCATTGGTGAATCTGAGGCAAGTCACTAGACTAGCCTCAGTAAACACCCTAACACTCTGGTCCCCAATGCGACAAGGTGAGCTGACTGCCTTGGCAGATAAGCTTTAAATTAGTGCAGTGGGTGTTCAAGAGCACCGAATGCAGACTAGACAGACTGATGAGGTTCTGATTAAGGACATGGGGGGCGGTTGGCGACTCGTCCTCGCTTCAGCAGATGATCATTTAATCATTTAATTTAATTTACATAACAGACATTACAGGATATAATGGTGTATGGGCCTACTGCACAAATAAACTAATATTTATGTAGCTCAGTATATCTACAGTTTAAGGCACATAGCATAGCTAGTGCGTGACTCAAACTGCAACATATATAAATAGTAATGAATGTAAGTATTTATAGTATTATGATTAAGGTATTCCAGGAAATTATGTTTCAATGTTAAAATTTGAATGGAAAAAAAAATATATATATATTTGTCAGAAACTCCAGCGGAATAGTAAAAAATAGGAAACACACAGTTAAATTAATTGCTGTGGTTAGTAAAAGAAAATACGAAATGAATAAAGAGACAAGAAGAGGATGGCCTAATCTAGTATATTATTTTTGAATGTTTCACGGTTTAGCAACTAATATTTTTAATTTGAAATTATGACTGATCGAGCGATCGGAGGGGGTAACTTAAATATAGATTAACAGGCATCACTGAATAATAATAGTTATTATTAAATAGTAGAAAATAAGAATTCCCGAAATTTTTTGGAAAATAGAGGCTTTGATTTTATTTGTCGGATTGTTAAAGGAATAGAGTTCCAGACCTGAGGACCTTGGAAATTCATGGATTGTCTGGAAGTTAGTAAGCGAACGAAAGGGGTGTAAAGGTTTTGATTTGCCGATGAACGAGTATTATAAGAATGTACTGTAGATATTTTTTTAAACAAGTTAGAAAACTGTGTGGCAGATAATGGTAATAAGTTATTTTGAGTATCGAACATTAGTAGGCCGACTTGGTGGGTGTATAAAAGATTTAATGGCAGGATTTGAAGCGATTTATATATTGGGTTTGAAGAGGCTTGGAAGTGGCTGAATGTAATACATCGGATAATTTTATTAATTTTTATACGGAGTGGTTTAATATAGCTAGTTTTCGACTTCCCCCACAAGATAAGGCCATAGAGCAGATAAGGATGTACAAGGGAGTAATATAGACGCTTGATTATCAGTGAGGGAAAAATATGCCTAAGTTTGTAAAAGATACCTGCCGTACGTGATATTTTTTTAATTAAATATTCAATATGTATTTTCCAGGATAATTTTGAGTCCAACCAGATTCCAAGAAACTTTGCCGCGTTTGTTTGTTTAATATTTATGCCATTTATTGTTAGCGAACTGTTAATATTATTACTGTTTCGATTACTGAAAAAAGTATGCTCGGTTTTTTTAACATTAAGTGAAAGCGAGTTATCTATAAGCCAATTACTAATTTTAATTAATTCAATATTTGTATTTTTAATAAGATTTTGTATCGATTGATTTTGGGAAAAGAGAGTAGTGTCATCGGCGAATAAGGTGGTAAAGAGAGAGGAGGCATTTGGGAGGTCGTTGATGTAGAGGAGGAATAACAGACAAGATAAAGTGGCGCCCTGAGGGACCCCACAGACAAGTGGCATCACAGATGACAGACAATTATCGACTACAGTTACTTGAACACGGTCAGTAAGGTAATCAGTTAATAACATATGCGGAATCCCTCGAATACCGTATGCTTGTAATTTTTTTAGTAAGATAGAGTGATCCAACGTATCGTACGCTTTTTTAAGGTCAATATAAATAGCACAGGAATACAACTTATCTTCTAGCGTTTGATATATTTTTTCAAGCATGGATAGGAGAGCATGAGTCGTTGTAGTTTTAGGACGAAATCCAAATTGCGATTGAGTAATAATTTTAAACTTAGCTATATATGATTGAAGTTGGTTGTTAATAATAATTTCAAAAAGTTTACTAATAATAGGTAATAAGGATATTGGTCGATAATTGTTCTTATCAGTGGGGTCACCGGCCTTAAACACTGGTACAACTTTCGCCCGCTTTAAGGATTTCGGGAAGAAGCCGCAGGAAATAGACAAATTTATCAAATAACTTAAATGATGGGATAAGGGAAGAGCGCCTAGAGAGAGTAGTTTGGTTGAAAATATATCGTTAGAGGAAGATGACGTTTTGATATGTAGTAAGTGATATTGAATTTCAACTGGCGATGTTTCTGTTAGTACAAAAGATTGTGGGCCATTATGTGAGATATGCCGTAAGGGAGACCGATTAGATTTGGGTATTTGCTGGGACAAATTTGAACCAACAGTGGAAAAGTGATTATTGAATGCCTGGGAAATTTGTTTCGGGTCAGTTAGGGTTTCGATCACATCGCCTGTTATCACAGTCAGTTTTTTTGGAGCGGCCGATTTCCCACTTTTGTTTAGGGCTGAGTTTATTATACGCCAAGTTTTGCGATTATTATTGGAACATTTTTCAAACTGGGTTTTATAATAGTTTTTCTCAGCCTCCCGAAGAACAGAGGTTAAAATATTTCGGTACCTTTTAAAAGCTAGTTCGTTTACTACTGTGGGATTTTTTATGAAAGCGCGGTAAAGGTCATTCTTAATTATGGTTCTTTTAACTAAATTAGGAGTCATCCAAGGTTTCGTTGGAATTTCTTTGGGCTTAAGTGTTTTCGGGGCAGCATGTTTAAGACAGACCTTCTCCAAATCAGTATAAAATTGGTCTAATTTACAGTTATTTGGAATGGATGGATCAGTATACGTCCATGTATCAAGGCAGTTTAGGTCACGCAGAAAATTATTACAATTGAATTTTGAATAATCAAAAAAAGTGGTCGTTTTGGTAGTTTTAAAATAGTTGTGATAATTTTGGAGAGTGATGAACGTAGGCTGATGGTCTGATGTGCCAACTTTAGTAAAAAATGTACCGGATTGAGAAACCGAAGAAGTTATATTTGTAAATATGTGGTCAATATTGGTTCTACTCCATGGTGTGACACGTGTTGGTTGGCTAATAAGTTGCACGAGGCCGATTGAATTCATTATATCGATATATTCTTTGGACTGTTTTGTTGTTTTTAATAAATCTACATTAAAATCCCCCGTTAAAATTATATCACAATTTGATTTATTTAGATCTGTAATTGTTTTTTCAAGTTTTGTAAGGAAATATGGTAGCTCAACAGAATTTGGACGATAGATTGTGCCTATTACCAGCGGCCTCTTGTTTGGTCGATGTAGTTGAACCCATGAGTTTTCAAAACCCTCGATCCTCAGTTCAGGTTTCATATCAAAATTAATAGATTCTTTGAAATAAATTGCAGTGCCGCCTCTTTTAAGTTTTTTCTTACTAATTTTCACTGTATTTGGTAGAACCCGGCAATCATAAAACGGACCATCATAACCATTAATTTTCAATAAGTCAGTGGGAGTGTCTGTGGATAAAAATGTTTCCGTAAAAGTGAGTACTTCGAAAGTATGATTTAGTGAAAGTAAAAAATCTGTAATGGCTGAAAAGTTTTTTGGCAAGCTACGACAGTTTAAATGAAAAACCGACATTGTTACAGATGGGGAATTCTCCAAAATAGAGTTAAATTGATTTTCAGTCACAGTACCTTTATCTATATTTAAATTTGTAATATTTTCGTCAGGGTCTATGTGGCTAAAAGTTTGATTAATGTTGTTAATTATAGAGCTGGTTAGTTCCTCTTCTATCTCTTTATTATCAAAGATATCGTAATCGTCAGTATCGATATTAACGAAGGGAAAAATTGTAGCATTACAGAAAGTACAAAAATGATACTGTAAATCATTAGTGTCACAGAGATCGTCACCTGAGAGGTGTGTGCCACATTGAATATGAAAGGAGTTACGACATAAAGCACAAGAAAAAGTATATTCCGCTGGAGTAATTTCAGAAAAACAAAAGTAACAATGTAAGTTATTAGAGCTTGAGTGCATCCAGTGAGATTGTTAGGAAGTCACTTAGAGCAGTATATATGCTTTTCAGCGGTTACACCAATATACTAGAATATGTGCTAAAAATATAGTAATGTCTACAGCTGACGTCATATAAATTTTGTTATATATCTGGCATATAAATAAAGTATCAAAGGCGCCTTAATAGAAGGATAAACATAATATTCATAACATAATATAAGTAGGGTTTACCTTGGTTCATTTAACCTTGGAAACAAGAGTATACACACATAAATATAACTGGAGATTTGGTTCATTTATGGCAAAAAAGAAAAAAAAAGAAAAAATAGAAACGGCAACAAAAACACCAAGTACCGAACTGGTTTATATGGTATATGGTATATGAGGTTTATATAAATATGGCAATAGGCAAAAAATAAAAGGTAGCGAAAACATTGGGGTGGCCCTGGTGAGGCTTTTTGGTAAACATAATGTATAACAATTTGGTTCACTTGGTTAGGTATAGTTTTCTAAAATCTTATCAATATATATAAATGGCAATAGGCGATATATGAGGTTTATATAAATATGGCAATAGGCAAAAATAAAAGGTGCCGTCATACCACTTGGCGGTAGCAAAAATATTGGGGCAGTCCAGGGAAGGTATAGTATCATGTATAACAACGAAAATTGGTACGCAAAGGGTTAACATAGGAAAAAAAAAAAAAAAAAATAGAAACCAAAAAAACTAAGAAGGATAAACAATAATCCCAAATTCTCACATGTTACTTTCAGTTGTACATATTGTACCAGTACTTTTTTAATTATTAGTAATGGGTACCGATCCCGGTCCCTCCACATAAGAGCAGGTCTCAGACTTATGTGATCCCTCCACCATATATATACCGGTAGTAAAATAATAACTGAATAGGACTTTATTCTGCCTAATTGCTGTACTAGGACCCTTTAATTACCGGTAATAACTGATTCCGATCTAAGTCGACGATTTAGAACATTTTGTTGCTGCTTTTCCACACCGTGATCAGCACCTCGACGACCGGCAGATTGTCGCGCTGTACGGGAATGACTACCAGTACCATTTACAGTAATCCAGTCGACGTCAACGTCAGGATTATTACTACCGGTCGCCTGGGTACCATCAGGAGATCTATATTTTTCGAGATCGGCGATTGTAGAAACGGATATTGCTCTTGAGTTCTCAACATGGCGAATTAATATTTGCCCATTGTATGAGTACGCCGCGTAGATAAAACCTTCTCTTTTCAGGACCTTTGCTTCCCGCAGAAGAGCAGCGCGGTGCGTTGTCAGATGGTCAGTGAAATACGCACCACTGGGGAGCTTGTGGTCAACACCGGCCTTAAAGGCAGAAGACCTAGCCGAATGACCATATAGACGAATAAGTATAGCGCGCGGTTTATCAGAAGCAGTAGGCCTGGACTTTTTTGGCCCTTGTCTATGGAACACATCTACGCGACCCGGTCCTAAATCGATTCCAGAAAGGATTTTCTTGATATCTTCGCGATCCTCTGACTGTGCGAGTTTCTCTGGTACTCCGTGAAGTAGAATGTTATTTCTTCTAACATATTGGGCTAAATCGTCGTTGGCCCTGTCTAACGCTGTAACTTTTTTTTCTAAGACCTCGTTTCTCTGTTCCAAAACATTTACTGCAGATTTTAACCCCGCTAGGTTTTTAGTGTTTTCCTCTATAGCAGACGTTTTAACTTGGAGATCGGATATTTGTTTTTGTATAGAGTCCAGCTTCTTTAGGATCTCGGCGGCCTCCATTTCTCAGTGTGCTGTTGCCCTTCTCAGAGGGATTGAGTGAGTGTAAGCTAAGATTACAGGATTAATTATTTAGCGAACCCAGTACCTAATTTAAAGCGCCATTGGTAATATATCCGTAGGGTGTAGGATAGTTTGACCAGTTTCTTTACATCATAGCAATCAGACAGTCAGCTGTCAGACAACAGATGTTAGGCCTGCATCGTGCAGTACAGCAGTACTGTATACAGCAGTACCACACAGCAGTACGTTTTGATAGTGGCAATGGTGGAATTGGTCTATTGATGAATCCAACTGCACATGCAGCATTGCACAAAATAGACCAAATCTCTAACCGCATCATCCGTTGCCACTTCTCATGTTCTGGAAGACTGGCTAAGAAGTTTCCTAAGGTGGTTCTGCTTGTGTGCTACTCTCCAACTAGTGTTGCCCCTGTAGAGGAGGTGGAAAATTTCTACCAGAATCTACAAGCAGCTACTGATGGAGTGGATCAGCATGCATTCTTAACATTCCTGGGAGACTTTAATGCAAGTCTACATCAATCACCTACATCGCCCTGGGTCTATAGCAATAGTGTTAATCGAAATTCCGTCCATCTTCAGGATTTTATCTCTGGAAATGGATTGTTTTCAGCTGGAACCCAGTTCAAGAAGCGAACTGGAAAGCTATGGACTCATAGTGGACCCAGTGGTTACAAGTCCCAGATAGACCATATCCTGTTTCGTAGGAAATACAGAAGCTCTATACAAGACTGTAATGCATTTACACTACGACCCTTCTCCAGTGATCACCGCCGTATTGTGGCCAAGGTAAGACTTAGTCTGCGTGCTAGCAGAACAACGAAATCTGCCTTGCTGCGGCATGACTGGTCCTCTCTGTTGCAACAGCCAAGTGTGAGATCCAGCTTCACACTACAGCTGAGTAACAGGTATGAGGTTCTTGCCTCTGAGGCGGCAGATCACTGTGAGGGCTATACTGCCTTCACAGAGGCAGTTAAGTTAGCAGCTGCAGAAACAGTTCCTGTATACCCTCGAAACAGGAAACGGGCCCCATGGACTGATAACAAAATTCAGAAGTGCCGAAATGACCTCTACAAGGCGCAGAAAGAGTCCCGACTCAAACAGACTACAGCGGCCAAGAATGAAGTTAAGGCTGCATCTAGGTCCCTGAACAGGCAGTACTCTGTTAATTTACAAGATCTAATAAACCAACAGGTTGATGCCATCGATGATGCTGACGACAGCAGGCAATCATCCCAGGCATGGAGATCGATCAACTTGCTTGCTGGTCGAAAAAGCCAACCAACCACCAAGGTTAAGGCTGAATCACCAGCCGATCGCCTCAATGGTTGGAAGGCCCACTTTGAAAAGCTCCTCAATAATGACAGGGTATTGCCTGATAACTTTATAGAAGTAAAAGTGTCTGAGTCTGTACTCCCAGATATTCCCATTGGTGATATCTCCTTTGCAGATGTTGCCGTTATTCCTACACCAGGGGGAAAAACGCCGATGCTGGAGACGTGACTTAACAGACCACCGAGCCCCGGCCAGTCACCGGATATTGATTGTGGGGAGGGAATATTTCTAAGATGCAAGTTTGCGGTTGAGAAAAGCTGCATTAGTTGGATATACTCTTTAATGTAACTTCCTATAGTTGAAAACCTGTTGAAACCTGTTCAAACCTGTTCAAA
>JAUCBJ010006875.1:0-41984 GCA_032718475.1 Nemertoderma westbladi | reverse complement strand
GCACCCACCCCTACCCTCGGGTAGCAGATAGGAGTGGCGCCCACCCATACCCTCGGGTAGCAGATAGGAGTAGCGCCCACCCCTACCCTCGGGTAGCAGATAGGAGTGGCGCCCACCCCTACCCTCGGGTAGCAGATAGGAGTAGCGCCCACCCCTACCCTCGGGTAGCAGATAGGAGTAGCGCCCACCCCTACCCTCGGGTAGCAGATAGGAGTAGCGCCCACCCCTACCCTCGGGTAGCAGATAGGAGTAGCGCCCACCCCTACCCTCGGGTAGCAGATAAAGGAGTAGCGCCCACCCCTACCTTCGGGTAGCAGATAGGAGTAGCGCCCACCCCTACCCTCGGGTAGCAGATAGGAGTAGCGCCCACCCCTACCCTCGGGTAGCAGATAGGAGTAGCACCCACCCCTACCCTCGGGTAGCAGATAGGAGTGGCGCCCACCCATACCCTCGGGTAGCAGATAGGAGTAGCGCCCACCCCTACCCTCGGGTAGCAGATAGGAGTAGCGCCCACCCCTACCTTCGGGTAGCAGATAGGAGTAGCGCCCACCCCTACCCTCGGGTAGCAGATAGGAGTGGCGCCCACCCCTACCTTCGGGTAGCAGATAGGAGTAGCGCCCACCCCTACCCTCGGGTAGCAGATAGGAGTGGCGCCCACCCCTACCCTCGGGTAGCAGATAGGAGTAGCGCCCACCCCTACCTTCAGGTAGCAGATAGGAGTAGCGCCCACCCCTACCCTCGGGTAGCAGATAGGAGTAGCGCCCTCCCCTACCCTCGGGTAGCAGATAGGAGTAGCGCCCACCCCTACCCTCGTGTAGCAGATAGGAGTAGCGTCCACCCCTACCTTCATGTAGCAGATAGGAGTAGCGCCCACCCCTACCCTCGTGTAGCAGATAGGAGTAGCGCCCACCCCTACCTTCAGGTAGCAGATAGGAGTAGCGCCCACCCCTACCCTCGGGTAGCAGATAGGAGTGGCGCCCACCCCTACCTTCGGGTAGCAGATAGGAGTGGCGCCCACCCATACCCTCGGGTAGCAGATAGGAGTAGCGCCCACCCCTACCCTCGGGTAGCAGATAGGAGTAGCACCCACCCCTACCCTCGGGTAGCAGATAGGAGTGGCGCCCACCCATACCCTCGGGTAGCAGATAGGAGTAGCGCCCACCCCTACCCTCGGGTAGCAGATAGGAGTAGCGCCCACCCCTACCCTCGGGTAGCAGATAGGAGTAGCACCCACCCCTACCCTCGGGTAGCAGATAGGAGTGGCGCCCACCCATACCCTCGGGTAGCAGATAGGAGTAGCGCCCACCCCTACCCTCGGGTAGCAGATAGGAGTGGCGCCCACCCCTACCTTCAGGTAGCAGATAGGAGTAGCGCCCACCCCTACCCTCGGGTAGCAGATAGGAGTAGCGCCCTCCCCTACCCTCGGGTAGCAGATAGGAGTAGCGCCCACCCCTACCCTCGTGTAGCAGATAGGAGTAGCGCCCACCCCTACCTTCAGGTAGCAGATAAAGGAGTAGCGCCCACCCCTACCTTCAGGTAGCAGATAGGAGTAGCGCCCACCCCTACCTTCAGGTAGCAGATAGGAGTACCGCCCACCCCTACCCTTGGGTAGCAGATAGGAGTAGCACCCACCCCTACCCTCGGGTAGCAGATAGGAGTGGCGCCCACCCATACCCTCGGGTAGCAGATAGGAGTAGCACCCACCCCTACCCTCGGGTAGCAGATAGGAGTAGCGCCCACCCCTACCTTCAGGTAGCAGATAGGAGTAGCACCCACCCCTACCCTCGGGTAGCAGATAGGAGTGGCGCCCACCCATACCCTCGGGTAGCAGATAGGAGTAGCGCCCACCCCTACCCTCGGGTAGCAGATAGGAGTGGCGCCCACCCATACCCTCGGGTAGCAGATAGGAGTAGCACCCACCCCTACCCTCGGGTAGCAGATAGGAGTGGCGCCCACCCATACCCTCGGGTAGCAGATAGGAGTGGCGCCCACCCCTACCTTCGGGTAGCAGATAGGAGTAGCGCCCACCCCTACCCTCGTGTAGCAGATAGGAGTAGCGCCCACCCCTACCTTCAGGTAGCAGATAGGAGTAGCGCCCACCCCTACCTTCAGGTAGCAGATAGGAGTAGCGCCCACCCCTACCCTCGGGTAGCAGATAGGAGTGGCGCCCACCCCTACCCTCGGGTAGCAGATAGGAGTAGCGCCCACCCCTACCTTCAGGTAGCAGATAGGAGTAGCGCCCACCCCTACCCTCGGGTAGCAGATAGGAGTAGCGCCCTCCCCTACCCTCGGGTAGCAGATAGGAGTAGCGCCCACCCCTACCCTCGTGTAGCAGATAGGAGTAACGTCCACCCCTACCTTCATGTAGCAGATAGGAGTAGCGCCCACCCCTACCCTCGTGTAGCAGATAGGAGTAGCGCCCACCCCTACCTTCAGGTAGCAGATAGGAGTAGCGCCCACCCCTACCCTCGGGTAGCAGATAGGAGTGGCGCCCACCCCTACCTTCGGGTAGCAGATAGGAGTAGCGCCCACCCCTACCCTCGTGTAGCAGATAGGAGTAGCGCCCACCCCTACCTTCAGGTAGCAGATAGGAGTAGCGCCCACCCCTACCCTCGGGTAGCAGATAGGAGTAGCGCCCTCCCCTACCCTCGGGTAGCAGATAGGAGTAGCGCCCACCCCTACCCTCGTGTAGCAGATAGGAGTAGCGCCCACCCCTACCTTCAGGTAGCAGATAAAGGAGTAGCGCCCACCCCTACCTTCAGGTAGCAGATAGGAGTAGCGCCCACCCCTACCTTCAGGTAGCAGATAGGAGTACCGCCCACCCCTACCCTTGGGTAGCAGATAGGAGTAGCGCCCACCCCTACCCTCGGGTAGCAGATAGGAGTAGCGTCCACCCCTACCTTCGTGTAGCAGATAGGAGTAGCGCCCACCCCTACCCTCGGGTAGCAGATAGGAGTAGCGCCCACCCCTACCTTCGGGTAGCAGATAGGAGTGGCGCCCACCCCTACCTTCGTGTAGCAGATAGGAGTAGCACACACCCCTACCTTTACCTCCGGGTAGCAGATAGGAGTAGCGCCCACCCCTACCCTCGGGTGGCAGATAGGAGTAGCGCCCACCCCAACCTTCGGGTAGCAGATAGGAGTAGCGCCCACCCCTACCTTCGGGTAGCAGATAGGAGTAGCGCCCATCCGTACCCTCGGGTAGCAGATAGGAGTGGCGCCCACCCCTACCTTCAGGTAGCAGATAGGAGTAGCGCCCACCCCAACCTTCGGGTAGCAGATAGGAGTAGCGCCCACCCCTACCTTCGGGTAGCAGATAGGAGTAGCGCCCATCCCTACCCTCGGGTAGCAGATAGGAGTGGCGCCCACCCCTACCTTCAGGTAGCAGATAGGAGTAGCGCCCACCCCTACCTTCGGGTAGCAGATAGGAGTAGCGCCCATCCCTACCCTCGGGTAGCAGATAGGAGTGGCGCCCACCCCTACCTTCAGGTAGCAGATAGGAGTAGCGCCCACCCCTACCTTCGGGTAGCAGATAGGAGTAGCGCCCACCCCTACCTTCGGGTAGCAGATAGGAGTAGCGCCCACCCCTACCTTCGGGTAGCAGATAGGAGTAGCGCCCACCCCTACCCTCGTGTAGCAGATAGGAGTAGCGCCCACCCCTACCTTCGGGTAGCAGATAGGATTTCCCATAGTATATTGACGGATCTCAATGACCCTCGGCGACCTCCTCTCTGATAAAAAAAGTAAGACAAAAAATTAATAAAATCTTAAGATGCATTACCTTTTCTGACCGTCTTGCGCACTCCTTTCCGTTATATCAAAGTTTAAAAATATTACCCGTTCAACATTTGCACTCACTTCAAGTAGCAGCCTTTATGCACAGTGTATTCTACAACTATGAGAAAACTGAATTATCAAATCAATTTTTATTGGTAGGTGATGTTCATCGTTATGGTACAAGATCAAAATCACAAAATTTATTCTTTATTCCTCGTGCTAATTTAGTCGTTGGGCAGCGATCTATCTCTTTTGTCGGACCATCTCTTTGGAACAACATATCACCTAAACTGAGAGAAATCAAAAGTAGGAAAATGTTTATAAAAAATATGAAATTAAAACTAATGTCATCGGAGAGCAGCGATCTATAAAAATAAAAATAAATAAAAAGTAAAAATAAATTTTTTTTTTTTTTTTTTTTTTTAACATTTATAACAGAGGGATCGTAAGGAGGTCTACGTAGCAACAACGGTGTGTGGGAGGGGGTCGATTGACCAACGATAGGGGAACTGGGTGCACTGGTGGGTTGGGTATTGGGATCCTACATGTATGTAACCCCTGTAGTTGCTTGCACATTAACGTAAGATGTATCTACCCAATTTATGTATTATATATTCCGGTACCTAACAGGATACTGCGCTAACTAGCACTATGCTACTAAGCAGTCTTCCTGCCCATTTTATTGTGAATTATGTAATGTATTTGTTATATTTATGTATTATTTGGGAAAATAAATAAATCAATCAATCAATCAATCGGCGATTCTCTCCCTTACCGAGTATTAATGTAATTAATTATCTAAGTGTTGTAGTGTGTGGTGTAGGTGTAGTAGTAAGTAGTTGTGTTGGAACTCAGCACTGTCATCTTATATCGTAGAATATATCACTGGGTCCTCGTAGATATTTATTAATCTCCCATATGTTATTTCTCACGTGCTATTACTTTGTACCTTTATGACATGGATGAGTAATAATCATGCGTATTTCTATTTTTTATTACATTGTACTTATTATTTTTTTTGGCTGTTTTTTTACTGAATCACGGTCAACTCTATTACTTACTAGGGATGTTGCGAATGTCATATTTTTAACATCCGCGGATGCAGATGTCTGAGGTGACATCCGTACGGATGCGGATGCGGATGCGGATGTCTATTAAAACATATATATTTTTGCGTGGCCGCCCTTTTACATCAAGGTTATACCAGCATTTTAATATTATATTCTAATCTTATATTAATAAACTAACAAGAGTCTAAGGTTATAGAACAGAATGGGACATAATATAACAAAACAATAATACAACATACATTTGTTATATTGTTCCCGTCGAGTGTTAGTGTATTTTTAGTATTATAATTTTTTTATAAAATAAAACAAATTTCATAAGGGAAAAAGTAATTATTATTGAAAATTTAATTGAGTGGTTGCTGGGCCTTCAGACAGGATGCTTGAATAGTGCATGTAACATCCGCATATCACATCCGCATGCCAAGGTGCGGATGCGAATGCGAATGCGAAAAATCATGCGGATATACGCAGATGCGGATGCGGATGCGGACATTCGCCATATCCCTATTACTTACTATCTATAAAGTTTGCTAGTGTGGTTGTGTGTCTGTCTGTATTGATGAGTTATCTTGCATACATACATTCAAATTTACTTTAATACCCGGACTCTCGCTGGTAATCAGTAAAAACATAATAATACATCACATCCCAAACAAATTAAAACCGTTAATGTTATCATTGCAATTTAAATAAAATCCATTCTAGAAATAGAGTTATATTTCATATACTATTACCCCAATAATTGATTCTATACTTAGTCTATGTGGAAATATTCACGTATCCGTTTATGCTTTACCGAAAAAGGTATCCATGACTATATTTAAAATGTATTTTATGTCTGTAAGGCGATCGCCGACGAAAGATTTATGTCTCGGGATATAGAAGAAAAGTTAACGGACTTGAAGCACGACGCCAAGGTATTGGAGGCCCAATTGAGTCCACGAAACGCGTCTCTGTTTGGCTGCGATGTCAACTCGAACAGAAAACTCGCGTACTCGAATAAACTCGATATTAACGGCTATACAGACCCCGCCACACATTCACAGCGTCCCGGTGAAACGGCGTATAAGCGATTATTTGGTCGCGAAATGGAAGAGTTTAAACAGCCAAGCTACGAGGACCGCAAGTTTATTATTCCTCCGGAGAATCATGAGAGGATAGGTAATAGCCGTTAGGCAATAGCCGTTAGGCAATAACCGTTAGGCAATAGCCGTTAGGTAATAGCCGTTAGGTAATAGCCGTTAGGTAATAGCCGTTAGGCAATAGCCGTTAGGTAATAGCCGTTTGGTAATAGCCGTTAGGCAATATAGCTGTTATGTAATAGCCGTTAGGTAATAGCCGTTAGGCAATAGCCGTTAGGTAATAGCCGTTTGGTAATAGCCGTTAGGCAATATAGCTGTTATGTAATAGCCGTTAGGTAATAGCCGTTAGGTAATAGCCGTTAGGCAATAGTCGTTGGGTAATAGCCGTTAGGTAATAGTCATAAAATTATTATTAATAATTTATAATGTTGGTTATAATCGCGGAAGTTACTTCCTTTTGCTCAATAGCCACACTGGTTGAGTTCAGACAGACCACAACTTACTAATAATAAACATTTTTACATTTTATTTATTATTTGGTTATATTGTCGCAGAGTACGAATGCATATAGCGCCTTTGGCGGCGCTGGTTCAAATCCGACTAAAGGCTGTATAAATGTTTCACTGTTTTGTCCGTATAAGCATTTGGGAACCCACAACCCAGCTTCTACTGTGGAGTAAAGAAAGGGTTGCGTTATAGGTAACAGCCAAGAGAGAGGATCCTTCGGGTTTCCTCCGGTGCTATACTCGCTATATTGCTCCACCAGGTTCAGCTTCCAGGAGATATCTCCACACAGCCGGTGAGGCGGTTCGAACCTCGGACTACCAACCCCCCGGAACCCGCGCCCACCAACGGAAGATCGCCGTCGGACCCCGGGTCCACACCTATCGCGGATTCAGCGACGCATCAAACCCCATCCAATCAGATCGAAGGATCGCCCCTCGCCCCGCTAAACGACTGGCCACTTCCGGTTGCCATGGCCACGTGGAGGACGTCGCGGAAATCAACAAAGCACTGGCTACCTTGGAAGGTTTGTCGAGTTTAATTTTAGTCGTTGCGGTTAGGTCCGCGACTAATTGGATTCATTCACACGCCGCTTCCATTTAGTACCGGTTGACGTTCTCCTAGGGAGAAGTGTTATATATGGTATCTTGCAATAAACCCCCCCCCCCCCCCCCCCCCCCCCGTCGCACTTAATTCTTGTTTGGAAGGTAGAAATATTAGGAAAATAAGTTGCCTTTGTAAATATCTGTGTTAAGAAGGTAATGTAGTGGAATAAATGTCTTTATATATTTTCGCATCCAACTGAGTTTTAATATTATAAATTTTCAAAATGTTAGTTTATTTTTTACTTTCCAGGGATCTCGAATCGTAGACCAGATGAAACTTACCGATCGCTAAAACGAAAACCCCCCACCCGAAAAGTTGTTCAATACAACCCAAACAAGGTATAGTGTCCAATGTATCCCAAATGTTGTCCAATACAACCCAAACAAGGTATGGTGTCCAATGTAACCCAAATGTTGTCCAATACAACCTAAACAAGGTATGTTGTCCAATGTAACGCAAATGTTGTCCAATACAACCCAAACAAGGTATGGTGTCCAATGTAACCCAAATGTTGTCCAATACAACCCAAACAAGGTATGGTGTCCAATGTAACCCAAATGTTGTCCAATACAACCCAAACAAGGTATGGTGTCCAATGTAACCCAAATGTTGTCCAATACAACCCAAACAAGGTATGTTGTCCAATGTAACCCAAATGTTGTCCAATACAACCCAAACAAGGTATGTTGTCCAATGTAACCCAAATGTTGTCCAATACAACCCAAACAAGGTATGTTGTCCAATGTAACCCAAATGTTGTCCAATACAACCCAAACAAGGTATGGTGTCCAATGTAACCCAAATGTTGTCCAATACAACCCAAACAAGGTATGGTGTCCAATGTAACCCAAATGTTGTCCAATACAACCCAAACAAGGTATGGTGTCCAATGTAACCCAAATGTTGTCCAATACAACCCAAACAAGGTATGGTGTCCAATGTAACCCAAATGTTGTCCAATACAACCCAAACAAGGTATGTTGTCCAATGTAACCCAAATGTTGTCCAATACAACCCAAACAAGGTATGTTGTCCAATGTAACCCAAATGTTGTCCAATACAACCCAAACAAGGTATGGTGTCCAATGTAACCGAAATGTTGTCCAATACAACCCAAACAAGGTATGGTGTCCAATGTAACCGAAATGTTGTCCAATACAACCCAAACAAGGTATGGTGTCCAATGTAACCCAAATGTTGTCCAATACAACCCAAACAAAGTATATGGTGTCCAATGTAACCCAAATGTTGTCCAATACAACCCAAACAAGGTATGGTGTCCAATGTAACCCAAATGTTGTCCAATACAACCCAAACAAGGTATGTTGTCCAATGTAACCCAAATGTTGTCCAATACAACCCAAACAAGGTATGGTGTCCAATGTAACCGAAATGTTGTCCAATACAACCCAAACAAGGTATGGTGTCCAATGTAACCGAAATGTTGTCCAATACAACCCAAACAAGGTATGGTGTCCAATGTAACCCAAATGTTGTCCAATACAACCCAAACAAAGTATATGGTGTCCAATGTAACCCAAATGTTGTCCAATACAACCCAAACAAGGTATGGTGTCCAATGTAACCCAATTGTTGTCCAATACAACCCAAACAAGGTTTGTTGTCCAATACAACCCAAACAAAGTATATTTATTTATTTATTATTAAACTTTATGTTATATATAGATAACAAAGACAATGCACGGAGGTGTTGATAACCATATTGTAGTGCACGCCTGTGATATAACTGACCGTTACTTAATGTAGGCCTACTGTAAGCAAAACAACGTATTATAGGCTACATATGATATTATATAATACATAAATTGATAATAATATAATGTTATGGCAGAAAATAAACTAACTAAATTAAACTGATAATAGTGACACTACAATATACCTATATACTTAATCAGTATGGTTAACAGTACCAAAACTAATATTGCTTGGATTCCGCTACGATATTTATAAACAACTGTTAAACTCCCGACAACGTGAACAGTGACAACATGTCATGTATGTACATGGGTTATCGCAGTCAAATATGGGCATCCTTACTCGACTGTAATGCAAAAACAGTTGACGTTTAAATACTGAAAGCTTCTTGATTTTCCGGATTGCAAGAGGTAGATTATTCCACTCCTTCCCAATCCGGTTACAGAAAGAAGCATAAAACGTTTCAGTATGGCAAAGATTACCGAATATTCTAGGATCCACGTCCCAGCTACGTTCTCTAATAGCAGGTAGTGCAACGTCAAAGCGATTATAGACAACACCATGATAAAATAGGAGATCTAAGATCTCTTTCCGATAGCAAATTGGAGTTAGATTTAAATTGCCTAACCTCTCGCTGTATGAGAGATCATGCTGATACCCACAAAGGCTGCGAGTTACACGTCGCTGAACCCCTTCCAGTCGAAGGCGGTTATGTTTGATGTGTGTGTCCCACACTGGACTGGCGTACTCCAATTTACTACGGCACAACGAAACAAATAACTTTTTCATTAGTTCACCATGTGAACTATCACACACTCTCCTTATCATAAACCAAGTTTTATTTGTCCTACCAACAACGTCATCAATGTGCGCTGACCAATCTAGGTTCCCAGTGATTTTCAAACCTAGATCGGTGAAACTAGTTACACGACCCAGTGGGTGGCCCCTCAAATTATAAAAATATAAATTTGGGAATTTCTTCCTAGTTATAGTTAGCACCTTGCATTTCTTAGTGTTAAAACTCATACCCCATGTCTCGCTCCAAACAAGTAATTTATCTAAGCTGCCTTGTAGGTCCCAGCAGTCTGTAACAGATTTTATTTCAGAGAAAAGCTTAGAGTCATCAGCATAAAGAGAAACCGTGTGGTCTCTTTCTGCCACACGCGGCATGTCATTGATATACATACTGAACAAAATGGGCCCCAACAAGGACCCCTGTGGGACCCCTGACCGCACATCTAGCCAATAGGAAACTGAGCCATTGTGTGACACACATTGCCTACGGTTTGATAAATATGATTCCATCAATTTCAGTATTGCACCACTAAAACCAAAGCTTTTTAGCTTATGAATCAATAAGTATGAGGTACACTATCAAATGCCTTGGAAAAATCCAAGTACAGCACATGTACCTGCCCACCATTATCTAAAATCTTACCAATAGTATGATATGCACCAATGAGCTGGGTCACTGTTGAGCGACCAGCACAGAAACCATGTTGACTAAGAGAGAACAGTGGTTTAATCTGATATATGATGTGATCGCATAAACATCGTTCATATACTTTAGATATAACTGACAACAAAGACACTGGCCTATAGTTGTCAGCAATATTACGCTCTAGCTTCTTATATACGGGAATAACCACTGCACTCTTCCAAGCCTCAGGAAAAATACCTGTCGCCAGTGACAAATTGAATATATTGCACAATGACTCACTTAATTCACCTGCACACTGAATTAGAACAATGGGTGGAATTGCATCAAAGCCTGCAGCCTTGTTGCTATTTAAAGATCGTAAAATCTTGAGCACATGTTGTGGAGAAAAGCATGTGCTTTCCAGATTACAATTCCGCCAACTAAAAATGTATGGTAGCACAGATGCGGACAATGGTTCACTAAAATTTGAGAAAAACGTGTCATTGAATTTACAAGCAATATCGTAATCAGATGTAAGTACTCCATCCCTGTGCTTTATAACAGCTGGTGAAGCACTAGATTTTGTCTTAGAATGATAAAAGTTCCAAAACAACCTTGGGTTAGAGTCAATAGAGTTACCCAAATCCTCTATGTACGCATTATACTTTGCACGAGCAAGAGAACGTAAATTATTGCGTAGATGCTTGTATTTGGCCCAGTGTTGAATGGAGCCAGATACAACTGCCCTCTTACGGGCCGTGTTAACACGGTTAGACAAGTGTGTACTATCCTTGTCTAACCATTTTGGCCGACCAGAATTTTTAATAAGCGATTTAGGCACAAACTGTTGGATCCCATTCTGAAGAATGGACATCCAGCATTCTAGAACATAATTAACATCAGACTTTGAGCCCTGTGATAGATTCGCCTCAAAGTACTCGGGGTCTAGATTTCGTGAGTAAAACTGTTTAAGTTCATCAAAATTTGTTTTTTTAAAATTATAAACAAACTTCTTCAACCTCTTCCCGGTTGGAGCCAAGAACCCCAACCGAAAAACTACTGGAAAGTGGTCAGAGCTAAAACCATGCTCTATAACATAAAGATCACTCAAACGCTCACAATAATTAGTGCACACCAAATCCAAAATGTTCCCACTAATGTGCGTCGGTGTATCTACCAGCTGTTGCAAACAGAAGTCGTTCAACAGCTCACAAAAGTTGCTTTCATCAGAACCAAGAGTTTTCGCCGTTTGTGAGCCCCACTCAATACCCTCATGCAGATTAAAGTCACCAAACAAGTAAACCTGATTGAGCTTTGCATTTGAGCAACGCTGCAAAACCAATCGTAGATCGCATATAAAGGTTGACCTAGCAGCACGAGACTCAGCCGGGAAACGAGAATCGATTGGCGGATTGTAACCCACCACCATAGCAGCCCTTTCTCCACCCACAGGGCGTAACTCCACCACCATAATTTCAGAGCATCCAAACTCCAGATCCTTTCTGTGTAGGCTGGTAAAATTGTTCCTCAACATAAGGAACACCCCCCCACCAACTTTATCATCTCTATCCTTACGATATATGCACCACTCCTTATTTGGTATAATTTCTTCATCTTTAATATTAGAATTCAACCAAGATTCCGTAACTGCAATCATGTCGATATGTTGATCAGCAACAAACTGATGAAACTCCAATAACTTGTTAAACCTCCGATTATATGCTTTAATACTACGTGCATTCAATACACAGACCTTCTTTTGGCAACGAAAATTATTGCTGGACCTGCTTTGGTTTTCTTGTGTACAATGTATTCCTTGCAGGGATGAAAGCAGTTGCGACCTTGTAGACCTGTTTCCATTACTTAGCTCATAGCCATGGCCATGACTGATGTCATCAGTACCCTGATAAGCAACTGTAAATGCGACCATGACTATAGCCTAAGCTGAATGTACCAGTACGCCGATCGCTACCAGCCAAAGGCCCTAGCCAACCACAGCCTGCAGCACCTGCTGCAGGACTTAAAGAATGTAAACTAGCGAACCCCGATCCATTAATAACACTGATATCCGGGATAACTGTAACTCGAGAAACAGTAACCATAAAAGAAACCAACAAAACCAACAAATGCAAACCCATCATATAACAGCGTTGCTACTACCGGTACCGGTGTTCACCTGATCAACAATGTCTGATCCGACGTATAACGACGGCCACTTAATGTAAATATCCTTCCGATCCGGTTGGTCTTCACGTAGAGAATCCCGCTTAGCTAGTAAACGTCGTTTCTCACGCCTCTCCGTGTCAGACAAGTCCGCCGAAATAAATATCGAAAAATCTGGGCGCAAAGAGCGAAGAGCCACAGCTCGATTTAGAACTTCGTATTTAGCAGAAGAATGACTAAATTCTACCAGAACAATCCGGGGAGAAGTGGAGCCCTCTACCTGAACCTGCTTACCCAACCGTTTACAAACTGTAGGATTAAACACAGATTCCCTTCCTGTTGCGTCGCTTGGAACTTTTAACTGCTCAAATACTGCGCTTACCTTGTCTCTCAGATTAATTAATGCCACCACAGAGCCCGTAGGCAAACTGAAATCCCCTTCTGGTAGACCTGCGATTATAATTCGCCTGTCCCGATTATCCCGCTCAATGTTAGAAATACTGGACTCGTTGCGCTTTACTGCCTTCCTGAGATATTCTATATCCTTTGAATAACACTTCAACCGACTGTCGCAATGCTTACTAACAGACACCTCGACCTGCTGGTCGATTTCCCGCTTCAGATCGGCTTTAACTTCGGACTTAATATCGGACTTAAGCTTGTTCAGTTTAACGTCTAACAAACTCGAAATTTGTTCCAATGTCGCGCCGGCTTTAGGGGCCTTGGACTGAGATCTTGCTCCGGTCGCCGGTGGACGATCAGACTGAGAAACCTCAGAATCGGAACCCGAACTGAATGATATTGCTATACTTTCGTCCAGCAACCTTACTAATTCCTCCTTCCGTACCGACTTCTGAATTTTACGCTGTTCGGCCTTTGACAATCCTTTGTATTCGTTGATAGAAATGTTCGAATGTGCCATATACACTTATTCCAATATATGCTTACGGTACCTGCTATCCTGCAGTCAGGCTACTGCTGTACTGATTTAATATATTAATGATTATTAATGATTATGTGACAGATGTGCCAAAGCATATACAACCGAACCCCAGGGTCCATGTACCCAAGTGGGAGTGCGGAAGCCCATATACAACCGAACCCCAGGGTCCATCCAAGTGGGAGTGCGGAAGCCCATATACAACCGAACCCCGGGGTCCATGTACCCAAGTGGGAGTGCGGAAGCCCATATACAACCGAACCCCAGGGTCCATGTACCCAAGTGGGAGTGCGGAAACCCATATACAACCGAACCCCAGGGTCCATGTACCCAAGTGGGAGTGCGGAAGCCCATATACAACCGAACCCCAGGGTCCATGTACCCAAGTGGGAGTGCGGAAGCCCATATACAACCGAACCCCAGGGTCCATGTACCCAAGTGGGAGTGCGGAAGCCCATATACAACCGAACCCCAGGGTCCATGTACCCAAGTGGGAGTGCGGAAGCCCATATACAACCGAACCCCAGGGTCCATGTACCCAAGTGGGAGTGCGGAAGCCCATATACAACCGAACCCCAGGGTCCATGTACCCAAGTGGGAGTGCGGAAGCCCATATACAACCGAACCCCAGGGTCCATGTACCCAAGTGGGAGTGCGGAAGCCCATATACAACCGAACCCCAGGGTCCATGTACCCAAGTGGGAGTGCGGAAGCCCATATACAACCGAACCCCAGGGTCCATGTACCCAAGTGGGAGTGCGGAAGCCCATATACAACCGAACCCCAGGGTCCATGTACCCAAGTGGGAGTGCGGAAGCCCATATACAACCGAACCCCAGGGTCCATGTACCCAAGTGGGAGTGCGGAAGCCCATATACAACCGAACCCCAGGGTCCATGTACCCAAGTGGGAGTGCGGAAGCCCATATACAACCGAACCCCAGGGTCCATGTACCCAAGTGGGAGTTCGGAAGCCCATATACAACCGAACCCCAGGGTCCGTGTAGCCAAGTGGGAGTGCGGAAGCCCATATACAATCGCAAATGAGAACCCCAGGGTCCACGTTGGTGCGGCTTTAACGTCATTAATACACGTAGAATCATCTCCTATACAGATGATATGACATTGGAGACAAGTGGACATGTTTACTGAATTTAGGCTGTTGGTGACAAAAGGATATGTTTCTCTGGGCAATATTGGAGCGTGTGGCGCGTATTGTTCACGCGCAATTAGCGTTACCGTGTAGTTTGAACGGAGTTAGAGAAGACCAGGCCATAAGCTCCACATATAGTGTTACCCTATAGATGTTGGATTGGGAATCCTTCACTCTCTATGACGACAAAGTGACTTGTTTGTCACAATTACCACGGTAATGGATGCTATTTCAACGGGCAGCTAATCATTATCTCATGATCTTGATCTAGTGTTCGGCGCGCGTGTCCCTAGAGTTTTAATAGAGGTAATGTGAGTTATGCCCAATTTGTACAGTAATTGTATAAATGCGTTCATACATTATTATTATTATTATTATTCACGTACACCAGTTACCTGGGAACAAAGTATGCACTGTACTTACATGGATTATGTCTGTAGACATCATCGAATTGTTCTAAATAAACAAAATGAAATCAAATAAACTTTATTTTTATTTCTCAATATATCATAACTACGCAATGCAAAAATGTACAATTTATTATATTAGAATAAAATTTATATGTGCAGTCTACATTTTATATAATATTAGTAGGACTACTGTGAGAGTAAATAGCGTTAGTTAGTGGAGCACTCACACGGACTACTGTGAGAGTAAATATCGTTAGTTAGTTGAGCCCTCACAGGGACTACTGTGAGAGTAAATAGCGTTAGTTAGTGGAGCACTCACACGGACTACTGTGAGAGTAAATAGCGTTAGTTAGTCGAGCACTCACACGGACTACTGTGAGAGTAAATAGCGTTAGTTAGTGGAGCACTCACACGGACTACTGTGAGAGTAAATAGCGTTAGTTAGTCGAGCACTCACACGGACTACTGTGAGAGTAAATAGCGTTAGTTAGTCGAGCACTCACACGGACTACTGTGAGAGTAAATAGCGTTAGTTAGTCGAGCACTCACACGGACTACTGTGAGAGTAAATAGCCTTAGTTAGTGGAGCACTCACACGGACTACTGTGAGAGTAAATAGCGTTAGTTAGTCGAGCACCCACACGGACTACTGTGAGAGTAAATAGCGTTAGTTAGTCGAGCACTCACACGGACTACTGTGAGAGTAAATAGCGTTAGTTAGTCGAGCACTCACACGGACTACTGTGAGAGTAAATATCGTTAGTTAGTCGAGCACTCACACGGACTACTGTGAGAGTAAATAGCGTTAGTTAGTCGAGCACTCACACGGACAACTGTGAGAACAAATAGCGTTAGTTAATCGAGCTCTCACACGGACTACTGTGAGAGTAAATAGCGTTAGTTAGTCGAGCACTCACACGGACTACTGTGAGAGTAAATAGCGTTAGTTAGTCGAGCTCTCACACGGACTACTGTGAGAGTAAATAGCGTTAGTTAGTCGAGCACTCACATGGACTACACCCTCTCACACGGCACACATTATATAAACCTACAAGAATAGGAAGGATTAATGGGAGGGACATCTTTATATGTTCGTTACATATTCTATCTGGTCCACATGACTTCTTGTTTGGTGCTGAATTAGCTGCTTCTTCGGTTTCAGTAATCTCTTCGTTGAATCATGGCG
The DNA here is from genome assembly GCA_032718475.1 of Nemertoderma westbladi. Classification (NCBI taxonomy): domain Eukaryota; kingdom Metazoa; phylum Xenacoelomorpha; order Nemertodermatida; family Nemertodermatidae; genus Nemertoderma; species Nemertoderma westbladi. Next base: position 25,959 of record JAUCBJ010006875.1, on the reverse strand, counting down.
ATGTGAATAATTTATACAGAATGTTAAGTGCCCCCCCCCCCCCCCCCCTCCCCCATTATGTAGCCTAAGACTATCACCGGTACCGGTCTCAGCAGTAGTACGTACTATTTTCTGCTTTTGCTGTATAATGTTATATTTTATGTTGTAAACCATTTACCCTACAGCTATTAAAAGGCTTGTAGCCGAAATATTGCTGGAAATATTAATTAATTAATTTTATTAATTATTGATTCTCAGTGGGTCACTTGTAAAAAGATCTTTCTTCTCTATTCTATCCACTCCAGATAATTATGAAACACTTAAGTAGTCCACTCCACTGTAAAGTTTGTTCGAAGCAGAATGAGAATCTTTACCATATATATGTCCGACGCAATACCTTCCTGCTGTAATAATAACATCCACTAGTAGTAACACGAGGCAAACCAGTAGGAAAGGTCCACGTGTCATATATAGTTAGCAACTCGTGCAGATATAGTTTGAGTACCAAAGTTTAGATTCCTACACCGGAATGTTGTTGTCTTTCATTGTCGTAGTGAAGACTGAAATGAAACCGTTACTAATTCTGAGCGACATGATGTAATCACTTTATAATTCGTACTGTTGTACAAGATAACTTATTCCCGCCCCTTGGTGCTCACTGCTGTACAAGATAACTTATTCCCGCCCCTTGGTGCTCACTGCTGTACAAGATAACTTATTCCCGCCCCTTGGTGCTCACTGTTGTACAAGATAACTTATTCCCGCCCCTGGGTGCTCACTGTTGTACAAGATAACTTATTCCCGCCCCTTGGTGCTCACTGTTGTGCAAGATAACTTATTCCCGCCCCTTGGTGCTCACTGTTGTACAAGATAACTTATTCCCGCCCCTTGGTGCTCACTGTTGTGCAAGATAACTTATTCCCGCCCCTTGGTGCTCACTGTTGTACAAGATAACTTATTCCCGCCCCTTGGTGCTCACTGTTGTACAAGATAACTTATTCCCGCCACTTGGTGCTCCCTGTTGTACAAGATAACTTATTCCCGCCCCTTGGTGATAACTGTTGTGCAAGATAACTTATTCCCGCCCCTTGGTGATAACTGTTGTGCAAGATAACTTATTCCCGCCCCTTGGTGCTCACTGTTGTACAAGATAACTTATTCCCGCCCCTTGGTGCTCACTGTTGTACAAGATAACTTATTCCCGCCCCTTGGCGCTCACTGTTGTACAAGATAACTTATTCCCGCCCCTTGGTGCTCACTGTTGTACAAGATAACTTATTCCCGCCCCTTGGTGCTCACTGTTGTACAAGATAACTTATTTCCACCACTTGGTGCTCCCTGTTGTACAAGATAACTTATTTCCGCCACTTGGTGCTCCCTGTTGTACAAGATAACTTATTCCCGCCCCTTGGTGCTCCCTGTTGTACAAGATAACTTATTCCCGCCCCTTGGTGCTCACTGTTGTACAAGATAACTTATTTCCGCCACTTGGTGCTCCCTGTTGTACAAGATAACTTATTCCCGCCACTTGGTGCTCACTGTTGTACAAGATAACTTATTCCCGCCCCTTGGTGCTCACTGTTGTACAAGATAACTTATTCCCGCCCCTTGGTGCTCACTATTGTACAAGATAACTTATTCCCGCCCCTTGGTGCTCACTGTTGTACAAGATAACTTATTCCCGCCCCTTGGTGCTCCCTGTTGTACAAGATAACTTATTCCCGCCCCTTGGTGCTCACTGTTGTACAAGATAACTTATTCCCGCCACTTGGTGCTCCCTGTTGTACAAGATAACTTATTCCCGCCCCTTGGTGATAACTGTTGTGCAAGATAACTTATTCCCGCCCCTTGGTGATAACTGTTGTGCAAGATAACTTATTCCCGCCCCTTGGTGCTCACTGTTGTACAAGATAACTTATTCCCGCCCCTTGGTGCTCACTGTTGTACAAGATAACTTATTCCCGCCCCTTGGTGCTCACTGTTGTACAAGATAACTTATTCCCGCCCCTTGGTGCTCACTGTTGTACAAGATAACTTATTCCCGCCCCTTGGTGCTCACTGTTGTACAAGATAACTTATTTCCACCACTTGGTGCTCCCTGTTGTACAAGATAACTTATTTCCGCCACTTGGTGCTCCCTGTTGTACAAGATAACTTATTCCCGCCCCTTGGTGCTCCCTGTTGTACAAGATAACTTATTCCCGCCCCTTGGTGCTCACTGTTGTACAAGATAACTTATTTCCGCCACTTGGTGCTCCCTGTTGTACAAGATAACTTATTCCCGCCACTTGGTGCTCACTGTTGTACAAGATAACTTATTCCCGCCCCTTGGTGCTCACTGTTGTACAAGATAACTTATTCCCGCCCCTTGGTGCTCACTATTGTACAAGATAACTTATTCCCGCCCCTTGGTGCTCACTGTTGTACAAGATAACTTATTCCCGCCCCTTGGTGCTCCCTGTTGTACAAGATAACTTATTCCCGCCCCTTGGTGCTCCCTGTTGTACAAGATAACTTATTCCCGCCCCTTGGTGCTCACTGTTGTACAAGATAACTTATTTCCGCCACTTGGTGCTCCCTGTTGTACAAGATAACTTATTTCCGCCACTTGGTGCTCCCTGTTGTACAAGATAACTTATTCCCGCCCCTTGGTGCTCACTGTTGTACAAGATAACTTATTCCCGCCTCTTGGTGCTCCCTGTTGTACAAGATAACTTATTCCCGCCCCTTGGTGCTCCCTGTTGTACAAGATAACTTATTCCCGCCCCTTGGTGCTCCCTGTTGTACAAGATAACTTATTCCCGCCCCTTGGTGCTCACTGTTGTACAAGATAACTTATTTCCGCCACTTGGTGCTCCCTGTTGTACAAGATAACTTATTCCCGCCACTTGGTGCTCACTGTTGTACAAGATAACTTATTCCCGCCCCTTGGTGCTCACTGTTGTACAAGATAACTTATTCCCGCCCCTTGGTGCTCACTGTTGTACAAGATAACTTATTCCCGCCCCTTGGTGCTCACTGTTGTACAAGATAACTTATTCCCGCCCCTTGGTGCTCACTGTTGTACAAGATAACTTATTTCCACCACTTGGTGCTCCCTGTTGTACAAGATAACTTATTCCCGCCCCTTGGTGATAACTGTTGTACAAGATAACTTATTCCCGCCCCTGTTGACGGTGTCCTTGGGACGGTGTACAGCATGGTACTAGGAGTAATCAAAATTTCCCAAATTAAACGTGTGTGTGGTGAAATTTTCGTTTCAGTACCAATAATCTAAGATATTGAGTGCAGTTTATTATTTTGTAGAGCGTATAATTAGTACAGACGCCATGTGTACGCTGCGTTTGTAGACTTACTTAAATTTATTTTCTTCGCAGACGATCTTGTGTTTTACTCAAGTGAAATTCAACATATTCAAGATGCTCTTAACACTGTGGAAATATGGTGCAACTCAACGGAATGGAAGTAAACTTAACGAAAATCAAAATTGTAAAATTTAGAAAAGGTGGGAAACTATCGCTTCTGACATCTTTACTTACGGGGGCAACTGGTCACAACAACACATCTCCAACCAGACACTATATAATATTGGAGGTGTCTCATTGGTTCCCCCAAACTTGACACTAGAACAAAATCGCCTCCGCTTTGCAGGACATTGCTTTCGACATGAGGACCAGCCAGTGCATAATCTTGTACTTCGGCAGCCTCATGAAATGAATAAGCATGGTGGACAGCCCATGACTTTCTTGAGACGCATCTTAAAGGACACTGGCCTTAAAGATGCGGATGATCTAGCAAATGTCATGGGTGATAGGGAGTTGTGGCGCCGTGGCGGCGCAATTTTGTCGACAAGCCGGCACAGCATTCTTCAAAATGCAGCTGCAATGCAGCATGCCGATCCTAGTAGTAGGTCACAATGTGTTCAAAATACGAATATATCGGTGTTATACTTCAACAATCACTCAGCTTTACAGAACATATAAATTCAAAGAAAAATAAAGCATTTGGAATTATTGGATCACTCTCAAACATTCAACTTGTATCTACAGAAACTGCTCTAAAAATATTCAGAATGAAAATATACCCTATTGTTATCTATGCGCTTCCAGTATTTGCAAAATTCCTTACAGTTTCAAATTTAAAAGAACTCGATGAAATTAAAGATACTTTCATAAAACGTCTTCTTGGTGTTCACAAATCGGCCTCCCCAACCTTGGTTCTTCACCTAGTGCAAGAAAAAACTTTAGAAAAAACATCATCGTTGTTGACCAATATTGGGAACACAGACTCAAACGCGAAGAAAACTGTATCAACATCAGTTTCTGCCCGAACCAGCGAAACCGTCATTCTATAACTCGAGCAACAGTTTATGGTTTCCACCATAAACTCTGTAAGAATAAACAGCCGTTCCACGAACTCTCGCCTCAGTGCGTCTGAAGTTTCTGTCTGGATCCTGCGACTGATAGGTACCATATCTTGGTCTGCCCGAGGTGTCCTTCTCTCTCTGTCCTCGCACTGCAACCACTTCATTATAGTCGGACTTCCACAGGTCCTTATCTTATTTGTGCTCCTTGCCTCTTATTGTGCTATCTATTATAATTATAATTAATAGATGTGGTTTCCTACTTTATAACCATTATAATGTAATTTATCCTACTTCACATTACTAGCCAAAGTCAAGGAAAGTGAAATGCTTTTGTACTTTTAATTAAATAAATTGGAGATGAGCTGTTGCAACTGTAATTAAAGGTGTAATATTATGGGTTTGTTCAGAAGTGGAAAAAATGGGAGCGCGTCACCGGGGGTTGAACCAGCGCTATACGCACGTTTCGGCCTAACAGGCCTCATCAGTAGCGCTAACCAGCTCAGCCACTAGCCCCTGACACTCGCAGTCCCACCTAATCCACTTCTATTGAACGGGCAGTCTTAACAAACCCATAATATTACACCTTTAATTACAGTTGCAACAGCTCATCTCCAATTTATTTAATTAATATCACCTGGCAGCAATACCGAGCTGAATATTTATTTATTTGTACTTCCCTCCTGTTTCACTCTAGCATACTTGAGGCCGTTAGGTCAACCGCTGTTAGAGATAGAATATTTGCAACTTAAGACTGCCCGTTCAATAGAAGTGGATTAGGTGGGACTGCGAGTGTCAGGGGCTAGTGGCTGAGCTGGTTAGCGCTACTGATGAGGCCTGTTAGGCCGAAACGTACGTATAGCGCTGGTTCAACCCCCGGTGACGCGCTCCCATTTTTTCCACTTCTGAACAAACCTGATGTTACAACATAATATTACACCTTTTGTACTTTTATGAATTTGAAGTCGATGGATTGGATGTAAATAAATTTGTACTGGTTTTGCAATGATTGCATTTCACAATTCACATCTCTTGAATACCGATATGTCATTTATGGCTGCAGTTATGATAAGATACAGTAAGATATAGATGGCATTCATTTATACTGAATCACAACGCGTACCTAGGCCTTCTACTTTTAATATGTAAATTATGTATACAATTTAAATGTATTTTTAATTTATATCACTGAAGACACTGTATGGCTATAATAAAATAAATTTTTTTTATTTAGAATCGTTGCTTAGACCCTTAAAACACCAACATAATTCAATTATAGCAATGGATGTGTCTCATTGGTCCCACTTAGCTTGACACTTGAATAGAGCCACCCCCGCTTCTCAGGACATTGCTTTGCCGTGAAAACCAGCCAGTGCATAATCATGTGCTTTGGCGGTCTCATTAAGTGTGAATAAGCATGGTGGTTCGCCTATGACTTTATTGAGACGCATCTTAAAGGACCCTGACCTTTTGAGGATGCGGTTAATCTCGCGATAGTGATGGGGTGGAGTTGTGGTGGCGCAATTTTGTCGACAATCCGGCATTCCATTCTTAATGCACGCTGCATTATGGAGTTATGCAATTATGGAGTTGGTGCGGATTGCTTGACTATCGATGACTCTTATTATCATTGATTGACTTCGACTTATAGAACGACTTATAAATAATGTGCCATGAACTAAATAGTTATTAATGTTTCTTAATTTAATTCATTTCTGAAATTTCATTTATCTGTTTATTATTAAATTAGTATTATAAGTCCAACTGATTCAACTATGCATGGCAGTTGCATTTGTGCCCTTTATACCACAGGAAAAGCCGCACAGTTACAATGCTTAGTGAATCTAAATCAGTAATCAAATTTCAAATTTCAAATTCCTAAAATATTAAGTATTAATAGTAATATTAAAATAGTAAAGTAAGAATATAAAGAATTCTGGCATTCCGCCCATTTTACAGAAATATCAGTCGGAGGTGCGGTTTGGTTTAGGTACGATGGCGTCTCCTAGACTGTTTCTAGTTTGCCTGCGGTTTAGTAACAGCACAGACCTCCTCGGGGTCTGGCGGCCTGGCCTGGTGAACCTGCCCAGTTGACACCGTTTAAAGGAAACCCTGTGTCTGCCGTCACTGACTAAATCCCTGGTCCCAGATTTTCCATTGATTTCTTTTGAAGGGGGATTTTTGTCCAACGTAAATAGCCTGTGGCAGCCCACTAGGGTTGTAGTAAACACCAACCTGGTAGGCCTACCTACTCTAATCAGTCAACTCCACTAGAACGAGACTGCTTCTCCTGAAACAGTAAAATGTCCTTTATAAAGTATAAACATGTTGAATAATAATAATAATACTACTGAAATAAAACCGGCAAAAAACATGTCATACTGTATGGTGGGTATAGGTATAGTACTAGTACACGTGATAGACAATATGATAGGAGCGCGTCACGCCAACCACAAGTACTCAATTAAAACCCAACCTGGCCTAAGAACAAAATTTAATTCCCAAGACAACATAGTACGTTCTAGAGTTTAGTTGCGTACATTAGAACTGCGTAACTAACTAGACCTTGTCAACATGTATTTGAGTGAATAATATATACATATAGATGTGTTCAGGGGCGGATCCAGAGGGGGGACACGAGGGCACGTGCCCCCCTTGAGAGAAACGGTCACTATACTTAATAACTGATGCAAAATATTGAATTTTGAATTTTGATTTAATTTTATCACCCATGAAAACCAAAATAATAACGAACACAAGCAAATAATAAGAATACCAAATAAAAACATGTGACCCCCTCCCAAAGATCCCATTTCTATGACATTTATACACATTTTACATTTTATTGTATATTCACTTTAATGAAAATGTCTCCTCAGGCAAGCCACAAGGCAAACTTTGTTGAAGTAACATTAGCATCCAGACCTGATAGAATTCACATTATCCCAGCCCAGGCTTGTCCAAAGAAAAATAAGAAAGTAAGACAGGTAAGGTAGGTAGGTAGGTGGTACCCCTAGTATACCCACCTGCCTTATTAACAATATTGCCCCAGCCCTCCTATTAATAATGTCAGCACTTTTCGTGCAACATGCAGGGTGCAAAAAAGTACAATTTCACACATCCGAGTAAGTCCAAAACATGTTTCATCGTAATCAGCACCCAAAAATACCCCTTCTTACATAAAATTTATGTCGATTTGATGTTGTTACAAAATGAAATTTTTTCATTACCAGCACTTTTCGTGCAACATGCTGGGTGCAAAAAATAACAATTTCACACATCCGAGTAAGTCCAAAACATAATTCATTGTAATCAGCACCCCAAAAAACCTTATTAGGCAGTCAATAGTTATAGATATCTTAAGTCTATAATAAATTTCGATTTTTTTTCAGACACTATGAAAAAAAGGGGGGGCACCCACCGAAAAGTAGCAATCCGTTGAAAATAAAAATAGTGCCATAAGGTGCGCCGATAAAAGTTAGAAAAAGTCAAGAAATTTGCGTATCTCATTTTTAGTGCTTCTATGTTTGTAACCGATTTTTGATAGGGGGGGGGGGGGGGGGGGGTGAAACGGACTGAAACGGTTAAGATGCGTCTCACGAAAGTCATGGGCTGTCCACCATGCTTATTCACTCCATGAGGCTGCCAAAGTACAAGATTATTTACTGGCTGGTCCTCACGGCGAAATCAATGTCCTGCAAAGCGGAGGAGATTTTGTTCTAGTGTCAAGCTTGGGGGAACCAATAAGACAACTCCAATGTTATATAGTGTCTGGTTGGAGATGTGTGCATTGTACTTGACACAATGTACCCGGCGTAGCATTCTTGTGAATGTAGCATCCAGAGATTTGGTGTCCTCGGCAGTTAGAGCCCAGCATGGACTTCCATAGAGGAGTACTGGAACTACTGCTGCTCTAAATAATCGGACCTTAAGTTTCCGATTAATTCTCGGTGACTTCCACTGTTTAACTGTCAAAATTTTGGTCTTTCTGGAGTTAATAAAAAGACCAACACTAGAAGCAGCATGTTCTAATGAGCTGAGGAGCCGTTGGGCTCACTCTAGTGATTCTGAGAGTACTCGTAAGTCATCAGCAAAGTCTAGATCAGTTAGGTACTTGGCAGGATTTCCTCGACTTCTGGATCCAGTAGGTGGAGTTATCATCACCCCATCATCATTATGATGATCTAAGGACATGCGTTGAATATAGGCAACCATAATTATGAACAAGAATGGTGCAGAACAAGAATTGTGCAGAATTGGTGAACAAGAAGTGTGTCTCCCTGGAGGATGCCCCATAACCCTCACGCACCGCTATATGGCCATGGCCGCATATACTCTCAAGCAATACAAACTGACACCTTAGTAACAACCTCACTGTCGGTCAGTGTCGGATGTGTACAAAATAACAAACGCTGAACCTCAATGCCCTTTGTTGGCCCATTTATAGATTTTGTTACGTCGACGCCAATCCACACAGTAGGAAACACAAGCCGAACCCAATTGACAACTGGCTTAAGATACTCCCTTCCAGTTAGTAAAACAGGTGGGCGAACAATAGGCCATAAATTTACTAAAAAGCCCGCACTTTCTGACACCTAAATCATAAAGGAACGTGAACGCATTAATGAATCCATGAACACCATCCATTGCTAAAGTTTACTCTAATTGTTATTGATTCAACACGTGTTGGAGTTTAGACGTGATACCGTAACACGAAAAGACAAAGATGATAGACAAGTAACAACTTATAAGGTAACCCTCGAGTCGTGTAGACAAGTAACAACCTATAAGGTAACCCTCGGTCGGTAAACCTTTAACTAACCTGGTTAACCCTATCCCGGTGAATGTTAACTCAAACCAAACCCAGTCGTCGGTAAACCTCTAACTAACCCGGTTAACCCTATCCCGGTCAATGTTAACTCAAACCAAACCCAGACTCATCGGTAAACCTCTAACTAACCCGGTTAACCCTATCCCGGTCAATGTTAACTCAAACCAAACCCATACTCATCGGTAAACCTCTAACTAACCCGGTTAACCCTATCCCGGTCAATGTTAACTCAAACCAAACCCAGTCATCGGTAAACCTCTAACTAACCCGGTTAACCCTATCCCGGTCAATGTTAACTCAAACCAAACCCAGTCGTCGGTAAACCTCTAACTAACCCGGTTAACCCTATCCCGGTCAATGTTAACTCAAACCAAACCCAGTTGTCGGTAAACCTCTATCTAACCCGTTAACCCTATCCATGTCAATGTTAACTCAAACCAAACCCAGTTGCCGGTAAACCTCTATCTAACCCGGTTAACCCTATCCCGGTCAATGTTAACTCAAACCAAACCCAGTCATCGGTAAACCTCTAACTAACCCGGTTAACCCTATCCCGGTCAATGTTGACTCAAACCAAACCCAGTCGTCGGTAAACCTCTATCTAACCCGGTTAACCCTATCCCGGTCAATGTTAACTCAAACCAAACCCAGTCGTCTGTAAACCTCTAACTAACCCGGTCAACCCTATCCCGGTCAATGTTAACTCAAACCAAACCCAGTCGTCGGTAAACCTCTATCTAACCCGGTTAACCCTATCCCGGTCAATGTTAACTCAAACCAAACCCAGTCGTCGATAAACCTCTAACTAACCCGGTTAACCCTATCCCGGTCAATGTTAACTCAAACCAAACCCAGTTGTCGGTAAACCTCTATCTAACCCGGTTAACCCTATCCCGGTCAATGTTAACTCAAACCAAACCCAGTCGTCGGTAAACCTCTAACTAACGCGGTTAACCCTATCCCAGTCAATGTTAACTCAAACCAAACCCAGTCGTCGGTAAACCTCTATCTAACCCGGTTAACCCTATCCCGGTCAATGTTAACTCAAACCAAACCCAGTCGTCGGAAAACCTCTAACTAACCCGGTTAACCCTATCCCAGTCAATGTTAACTCAAACCAAACCCAGTCGTCGGTAAACCTCTAACTAACCCGGTTAACCCTATCCCGGTCAATGTTAACTCAAACCAAACCCAGTCGTTGGTAAACCTCTATCTAACCCGGTTAACCCTATCCCAGTCAATGTTAACTCAAACCAAACCCAGTCGTCGATATACCTCTAACTAACCCGGTTAACCCTATCCCGGTCAATGTTAACTCAAACCAAACCCAGTCGTCGGTAAACCTCTATCTAACCCGGTTAACCCTATCCCGGTCAATGTTAACTCAAACCAAACCCAGTCGTCGGTAAACCTCTAACTAACCCGGTTAACCCTATCCCGGTCAATGTTAACTCAAACCAAACCCAGTCGTCGGTAAACCTCTAACTAACCCGGTTAACCCTATCCCGGTCAATGTTAACTCAAACCAAACCCAGTCGTCGGTAAACCTCTATCTAACCCGGTTAACCCTATCCCGGTCAATGTTAACTCAAACCAAACCCAGTCGTCGGAAAACCTCTAACTAACCCGGTTAACCCTATCCCAGTCAATGTTAACTCAAACCAAACCCAGTCGTCGGTAAACCTCTATCTAACCCGGTTAACCCTATCCCGGTCAATGTTAACTCAAACATAACCCAGTCGTCGGTAAACCTCTAACTAACCCGGTTAACCCTATCCCGGTCAATGTTAACTCAAACCAAACCCAGTCGTCGGTAAACCTCTAACTAACGCGGTTAACCCAATCCCGGTCAATGTTAACTCAAACCAAACCCAGTCGTCGGTAAACCTCTATCTAACCTGGTTAACCCTATCCCGGTCAATGTTAACTCAAACAAAACCCAGTCGTCGGTAAACCTCTAACTAACCCGGTTAACCCTATCCCGGTCAATGTTAACTCAAACCAAACCCAGACTCATCGGTAAACCTCTAACTAACCCGGTTAACCCTATCCCGGTCAATGTTAACTCAAACCAAACCCAGTCGTCGGTAAACCTCTATCTAACCCGGTTAACCCTATCCCAGTCAATGTTAACTCAAACCAAACCCAGTCGTCGATAAACCTCTATCTAACCCGGTTAACCCTATCCCAGTCAATGTTAACTCAAACCAAACCCAGTCGTCGATAAACCTCTAACTAACCCGGTTAACCCTATCCCAGTCAATGTTAACTCAAACCAAACCCAGTCGTCGATAAACCTCTAACTAACCCGGTTAACCCTATCCCAGTCAATGTTAACTCAAACCAAACCCAGTCGTCGATAAACCTCTAACTAACCCGGTTAACCCTATCCCGGTCAATGTTAACTCAAACCAAACCCAGTCGTCGGTAAACCTCTATCTAACCCGGTTAACCCTATCCCGGTCAATGTTAACTCAAACCAAACCCAGTCGTCGGTAAACCTCTAACTAACCCGGTTACCCTATCCCGGTCAATGTTAACTCAAACCAAACCCAGTTGTCGATAAACCTCTAACTAACCCGGTTAACCCTATCCCGGTCAATGTTAACTCAAACCAAACCCAGTCGTCGGTAAACCTCTATCTAACCCGGTTAACCCTATCCCGGTCAATGTTAACTCAAACCAAACCCAGTCATCGGTAAACCTCTAACTAACCCGGTTACCCTATCCCGGTCAATGTTAACTCAAACCAAACCCAGTCGTCGGTAAACCTCTAACTAACCCGGTTAACCCTATCCCGGTCAATGTTAACTCAAACCAAACCCAGTCGTCGGTAAACCTCTATCTAACCCGGTTAACCCTATCCCGGTCAATGTTAACTCAAACCAAACCCAGTCGTCGGAAAACCTCTAACTAACCCGGTTAACCCTATCCCGGTCAATGTTAACTCAAACCAAACCCAGTCATCGGTAAACCTCTATCTAACCCGGTTAACCCTATCCCGGTCAATGTTAACTCAAACCAAACCCAGTCGTCGGTAAACCTCTAACTAACCCGGTTAACCCTATCCCGGTCTATGTTAAATCGAACCAAACCCAGTCGTCGGTAAACCTCTAACTAACCCGCTATTTTAGCTTGGTGGTATGCCTCCTTCCTGCCAGCCATTATTATCCAAACAGACCCCAGAGAAACCGTTTTGCGTGGGAAGGTTTTAACTTTGAAGGCTATTATCTCGGAATGACTTTTTTTCACCCATAAAACACTACTCCCCCGCAATTGTTGTTGTTCCAATTGGATTCCGTGCAAACAGAGTTTATTGGTTGTTGTTCCATTGGGATTCCGTACAGACAGAATTTATTTGTTGTTTTTCCAATTGGATTCCGTGCAGACAGAGTTTATTTGTTGTTGTTCAAATTGGATTCCGTGCAGACAGAGTTTATTTGTTGTTGTTCTATTTGGATTCCGTGCAGACAGAGTTTAATTGTTGTTGTTCCATTGGGATTCCGTACAGACAGAATTTATTTGTTGTTTTTCCAATTGGATTCCGTGCAGACAGAGTTTATTTGTTGTTGTTCAAATTGGATTCCGTGCAGACAGAGTTTATTTGTTGTTGTTCTATTTGGATTCCGTGCAGACAGAGTTTAATTGTTGTTGTTCCATTTGGATTCCGTGCAGACAGAGTTTATTTGTTGTTGTTCCAATTGGATTCCGTGCAGACAGAGTTTATTTGTTGTTGTTCTATTTGGATTCCGTGCAGACAGAGTTTAATTGTTGTTGTTCCATTTGGGTTCCGTGCAGACAGAGTTTATTTGTTGTTGTTACATTTGGATTCCGTGCAGACAGAATTTATTTGTTGTTGTTCCATTGGGATTCCGTGCAGACAGAGTTTATTTGTTGTTGTTCCAATTGGATTCCGTGCAGACAGATGTTATTTGTTGTTGTTCCATTGGGATTCCGTGCAGAGAGAGTTTATTTGTTGTTGTTCCATTGGGATTCCGTGCAGACAGAGTTTATTTGTTGTTGTTCCATTTGGATTCCGTGCAGACAGAGTTTATTTGTTGTTGTTCCATTGGGATTCCGTGCGGACAGAGTTTATTTGTTGTTGTTCCATTTGGATTCCGTGCAGAGAGAGTTTATTTGTTGTTGTTCCATTTGGATTCCGTGCAGAGAGAGTTTATTTGTTGTTGTTCCATTGGGATTCCATGCAGACAGAGTTTATTTGTTGTTGTTCCATTTGGATTCCGCGCAGACAGAGTTTATTTGTTGTTGTTCCATTTGGATTCCGTGCAGACAGAGTTTATTTGTTGTTGTTCCATTGGGATTCCGTGCAGACAGAGTTTATTTGTTGTTGTTCCAATTGGATTCCGTGCAGACAGATGTTATTTGTTGTTGTTCCATTGGGATTCCGTGCAGAGAGAGTTTATTTGTTGTTGTTCCATTGGGATTCCGTGCGGACAGAGTTTATTTGTTGTTGTTCCAATTGGATTCCGTGCAGACAGAGTTTATTTGTTGTTGTTCCATTGGGTTTCCGTGCGGACAGAGTTTATTTGTTTTTGTTCCAATTGGATTCCGTACAGACAGAGTTTATTTGTTGTTGTTCCATTGGGATTCCGCGCAGACAGAGTTTATTTGTTGTTGTTCGATTGGGATTCCGCGCAGACAGAGTTTATTTGTTGTTGTTCCATTGGGATTCCGTGCAGACAGAGTTTATTTGTTGTTGTTCCATTGGGATTCCATGCAGACAGAGTTTATTTGTTGTTGTTCCATTGGCATTCCATGCAGACAGAGTTTATTTGTTGTTATTCCATTTGGATTCCGTGTAAACAGAGTTTATTTGTTGTTGTTCCATTGGGATTCCGTGCAGACAGAGTTTATTTGTTGTTGTTCCATTTGGATTCCGTGCAGACAGAGTTTATTTGTTGTTGTTCCATTGGGATTCCATGCAGACAGAGTTTATTTGTTGTTGTTCCAATTGGATTCCGTGCGGACAGAGTTTATTTGTTGTTGTTCCATTTGGATTCCGTGCAGACAGAGTTTATTTGTTGTTGTTCCATTGGGATTCCGTGCAGACAGAGTTTATTTGTTGTTGTTCCATTGGGATTCCATGCAGACAGAGTTTATTTGTTGTTGTTCCATTTGGATTCCGTGCAGGCAGAGTTTATTTGTTGTTGTTCCATTGGGATTCCGTGCAGACAGAGTTTATTTGTTGTTGTTCCAATTGGATTCCGTGCAGACAGAGTTTCATTTGGATTCCGTGCAGACAGAGTTTATTTGTTGTTGTTCCATTGGGATTCCGTGCAGACAGAGTTTATTTGTTGTTGTTCCATTGGGATTCCGTGCAGACAGAGTTTATTTGTTGTTGTTCCATTGGTATTCCGTGCAGACAGAGTTTATTTGTTGTTGTTCCATTGGGATTCCGTGCAGACAGAGTTTATTTGTTGTTTTTCCATTGGGATTCCGTGCAGACAGAGTTTATTTGTTGTTGTTCCATTGGGATTCCGTGCAGACAGAGTTTATTTGTTGTTGTTCCATTGGGATTCCGTGCAGACAGAGTTTATTTGTTGTTGTTCCATTGGGATTCCGTGCAGACAGAGTTTATTTGTTGTTGTTCCATTGGGATTCCGTGCAGACAGAGTTTATTTGTTGTTGTTCCATTGGGATTCCATGCAGACAGAGTTTATTTGTTGTTGTTCCATTGGGATTCCATGCAGACAGAGTTTATTTGTTGTTGTTCCATTTGGATTCCGTGCAGACAGAGTTTATTTGTTGTTGTTCCAATTGGATTCCGTGCAGACAGAGTTTATTTGTTGTTGTTCCATTGGGATTCCGTGCAGACAGAGTTTATTTGTTGTTGTTCCAATTGGATTCCGTGCAGACAGAGTTTATTTGTTGTTGTTCCATTGGGATTCCGTGCAGACAGAGTTTATTTGTTGTTGTTCCATTTGGATTCCGTGCAGGCAGAGTTTATTTGTTGTTGTTCCAATTGGATTCCATGCAGACAGAGTTTATTTGTTGTTGTTCCATTTGGATTCCGTGCAGACAGAGTTTATTTGTTGTTGTTCCATTTGGATTCCGTGCAGACAGAGTTTATTTGTTGTTGTTCCAATTGGATTCCGTGCAGACAGAGTTTATTTGTTGTTGTTCCATTGGGATTCCGTGCAGACAGAGTTTATTTGTTGTTGTTCCAATTGGATTCCGTGCAGACAGAGTTTATTTGTTGTTGTTCCATTGGGATTCCGTGCAGACAGAGTTTATTTGTTGTTGTTCCATTTGGATTCCGTGCAGGCAGAGTTTATTTGTTGTTGTTCCAATTGGATTCCATGCAGACAGAGTTTATTTGTTGTTGTTCCATTTGGATTCCGTGCAGACAGAGTTTATTTGTTGTTGTTCCATTTGGATTCCGTGCAGACAGAGTTTATTTGTTGTTGTTCCATTTGGATTCCGTGCAGACAGAGTTTATTTGTTGTTGTTCCATTGGGATTCCATGCAGACAGAGTTTATTTGTTGTTGTTCCATTGGGATTCCATGCAGACAGAGTTTATTTGTTGTTGTTCCATTTGGATTCCGTGCAGACAGAGTTTATTTGTTGTTGTTCCATTTGGATTCCGTGCAGACAGAGTTTATTTGTTGTTGTTCCACTTGGATTCCGTGAAGACAGAGTTTATTTGTTGTTGTTCCATTGGGATTCCATGCAGACAGAGTTTATTTGTTGTTGTTCCATTTGGATTCCGTGCAGACAGAGTTTATTTGTTGTTGTTCCCTTGGGATTCCATGCAGACAGAGTTTATTTGTTGTTGTTCCATTGGGATTCCGTGCAGACAGAGTTTATTTGTTGTTGTTCCATTGGGATTCCATGCAGACAGAGTTTATTTGTTGTTGTTCCATTTGGATTCCGTGCAGACAGAGTTTATTTGTTGTTTAGCTTTAGCATCTATAAAAGTGCAGAATTAATAAATAATTAATTAATTAGTAACTAATTAAATATTTTGTTGGACTTCATGAGTTTTGCAACCTAACCTAAACTTAACTTGTATGTACTAACTTGTACGTACTAAGTTACAAACGTAACTTTTATTGTTTTAATAAGAAATAAATATGAAATTCAAATGTTAATATAATGAAATTGAGCAGGATCTAAGCTTTAATGTATAGCCTAAATAATAAGTGAAATAAAAATAAAATCAGAAACAAGTCAACCCGGAAATTAATCTGTGCTTATTAAGTAAGTACTGAAGATTATCAAATTTAAAATGGCTCTAACGATTTTCCATATTTTTTAACACGCGTTTAGACCCTAAATCTAACGTCACTCTTAATTGAAAATTTTCAGATTTAGGTGGTCAAGGCTCTAATTGGCTGAAACTAAACCTCGATAAAACTGGACTAATTTAAAATCAAAACTTTTTCATTATCGCTAGGGACATCCCACTCCATAGTCTCTGTACTGTGTTAGAGTCGTGATTCAGTTTCCCCGGGTGTCTAGGAATAGGATGATCCGATTGGCTAATGGCTAATAGTAACCATGGTTACAACTCTACGAGACTTCTCCATCCTTTCAAGAAACATCCGACGTACCCTTGTCTCTACACTCTTGAAGGGCCGATATACAGTGGGATACATATATATACGATATTCAGGGTCTTCTAGGAATGGGATGCTCTGATTGGCATAAATCGAAATCGAAACTTTTTTTTTCGAACCTTTTAAGGCCCGCCGCACACTAGAGCTGCAAGATGCAAGATGCCAGACGCAAGATGCACGTCCCATAGTCTACCATGTATTCTTATTGATAGATAGCATGTTTACTTGAGTGCGAATATTTTACTTTG
Source organism: Nemertoderma westbladi (assembly GCA_032718475.1). NCBI lineage: Eukaryota > Metazoa > Xenacoelomorpha > Nemertodermatida > Nemertodermatidae > Nemertoderma > Nemertoderma westbladi. Next base: position 8,957 of record JAUCBJ010006875.1, on the reverse strand, counting down.
AATCACACCATCTGTGATGTAGGTTTAATGCGGGCAACAGTAGAATTGGTATATGGTAGACCCTTTTAGTGTCTTACTGCATTTATTATACTAGATTAAGATTCCTTGAAGGCATATATTAATATTTACAGGTGCGCACTCTATTGTGTGTTTTTTATTTTATTTATTTAAATTAATCGTTTTAATTAATATATAAATACCGGCACATTTCGGTGTACCTGGAATAATAATACCAGGATGCTGCAATATGATTCGTTGCATAAAATTCAACTATATCAAAATCAAATTCCCTGCTATATGATTAATTCCCTGCTATATGATTAATTCCCTGCTATATGATTAATTCCCTGCTATATGATTAATTCCCTGCTATATGATTAATTCCCTGCTATATGATTAATTCCCTGCTATATGATTAATTCCCTGCTATATGATTAATTCCCTGCTATATGATTAATTCCCTGCTATATGATTAATTCCCTGCTATATGATTAATTATCTGCTATATGATTAATTCCCTGCTATATGATTAATTCCCTGCTATATGATTAATTCCCTGCTATATGATTAATTCCCTGCTATATGATTAATTAACTTTGCCACCCTGAAGTTGTTGGCTGATGTTACAAAACATCAAAAACCTGCAAAGATAAGTGACGAAAGGCTCTCCCTTACTATTCAATTGTCAATTCCATAGACCACTTACAAACTCCAACGAGTATGGAACTCCCAGCTAGCAGCGCAAGGGCCACCCCCTCTATTGTCATTGCCCCACCCAACCCGACTGGTGAGGGCCCTATTCTGGGAATATTATAACGGAATACTTCCAGCTCAACATGAGGCCTTTGTGAGACCATCAAGAATGTGGGTACCAGTTCCTTTACTCTACGAATCACCTCCCGTTACAACGTCAATCAACATTCTCATCAACTGTCAATTACTTTAATGAAGGGTGAATGGCTATCATATCTGCCCATAGATTGTTAGTCGTTGACAAGCAACCAATAGGGCGATGCGTAGTTCTGTGAGTGTCTCTCCTGATTGGTTCGATTTTCTGATATTATATAAGGCGGAGAGAGAGGGAGGGCATAGATAAGTTCTATACTTTTTCGAGTAGAGCATCATTCAATAATCCTATATACTATTTACATGTAAAAATACCTCGAGCTGTCGGACAATTACCTTGTGGGGAAATATTGTCAACTAATTTATTACTATAACTTATATAAAGGTGAGTTTACCTTTCAATATATAATTTAAAACACTTCAGCTTGTCTACTAATACATTTTTGTATACAGTGTAACAAAGTAAATGTAAATACATTTTTACAAGTTGGAATAATAACTGTAAATTGTACACATTTTAGGGGGATGGTAAGATACTAAAAAACGATAATTAGTTAAAGTATTTAAATATACTAGTACATAATATATTTTTTACATTAACTGTATTCTGTATGTATTTTACATTGGATTTAAGTTTATATGGGATGACCAGACCACGGCTGTGGGACGCAATGGAAATAAATATATTTGTTCCAAGTTTATAATATTTATTTTAAAATATAATATAATGGTAACGCTAGCTTCCATTTGAGTTACTAACAAAGGTAAACAATTTAATAGTCCAGCCCATAGCGAGCAAGTTATTTCTGTTACCCGATAGCTTCCGTAGCTCAGTAGTGGTATTAAACCCACTAAAACTCACAAAACTGCGGGAAGAAGGGGAACCGTGAAACCTAGATCAACAGTCACTCCACATACCACCCAAACAATTTATTTATTATATGTGCTTTTTATGTATGTCACTTTTTCAGTTAATACTTTTGTGATTCTAGGCTTTCAACAAGCAAAGTTCTGGTGTGATAAAGATCAGCTTTATGGCATTCGGGGCCTTCCCAACGAACGATCAACTTCGCTTCTTGATGATGCAGCGTTCCCTGCAACTCATGGAAAATCCGTCCCCCCTCGGGGCACATCAAACCAAGGTTGCGTGTCTTACTCAACTTCCTATTATACCTACTGGCCTTAGCTCCTTGCCATGGCTACAACGACCATTTATCCACCCCTCACTTCCCATCCGACATCCAAATGACGAAGTCCAAAAACAATCTAAAGCTACTTCTAATACTTCACCTTCTTCTTGTGTCGAAGCCGCTGATAATACCCCTAAAAAACTTAGTAGTTTCAGCATTGACAGTATTCTCGGAACTGTGCCGTCCCCACTATCCATCAGTTCATCCATTAACTCCTCGTTGTCATCGCAACGATCAACGGAATTATTAGAACAATCTCCGGAGTCTTCCAGGATCACGAAATCGAGTCCTTCAACCCAGACACCACATGGTGACCGAATGTTCACCCGCATACCTGTTATAGACGACATAGTTAATCTCCAATCCGCGATGATGCGTGTCCAGCAGGCCCAACCAAGATTTTCCCAGCAGCTTTTGTACAGCCAACTAAGCCGTCCAGTACAACCTCCACCTCCGCTCCTTTTACCAACTGTAGACCCGGATATGGTCGAACGCGCTGCCCTCCGTTACTCCGAGAAAAATAAACACTTGTGCCCCTACTGCGGGAAGTTATATTCACGAAGATACGGCTTAAAGATCCATCTGCGCACTCACACCGGCTTCAAGCCACTGAAATGCAAAGTATGTGATAGACCATTTGGAGACCCGTCCAATCTCAATAAGCACATACGGTTGCATGCTGAAGGGGACGACGCCCCCTACAAGTGCAAACAGTGTGGGAAAGTATTGGTAAGGCGTAGAGACTTAGATCGCCACATAAAATCCCGCCACTCAATCTGCACAAAGCTAAACGTGTCTGAATCTGCAGCAAAACGACTTCTAAGTCTTTAGTAGACTCCTGTTCAGGGACCTATTTATAGACAGTCGGTTTATTTAGTACCGGTTTGTTTAAAGTTTGTGAATCTGTAAATAGTGATTCATAGAAATAATCCAATGGCCATTGTAGATTTACACGCATCCACTCCCTCACTATTATTATGTATTGATGTACACCGCGCACATATTATTATTCACAAATATTGTATTGATGAGAAATTATTGATGCCTTATGTTTTGCAATTTTATGATTATGATGTTGTCGAGACATTATTGGTACGTTCGGTAATATATAATATCGGTGGTGTTGTTTATATTTTTGTTTTTGGGCCATTGAATGCCTTTTGTTGATCGTATTTTGTCAATAATTATTTACGATGGTGATTTTGGTTTTTTAATAATAATATATCTGTGTAACTTATTACATTTCGTACTTTGTAGCCAATGTTTATACATTTGGTTCTGTACATAAAATATTTTGAATATTGGTCATTTATTTCCAGATGGGGGGGGGGGGGGGGGGGGGGGGGGCAACTGGACGCAATAAGAATTCATCCCTCTCCAGGGGAAATTGGACGCAAATAACAGATGAATACTCTGAAAAATAAAACTGTAACCTGTTCTATTGTGCTTAGTTTATTGTTTTGGTTAAAATAACGTGCCACTGTAACCTGCTCCTTTCCCTAAATTGAGAATTTAACATTGAGGCGGGATATTAATTAGCCAAGAAGGGATTTGCGTCCAGTCCCCCCCCCCCCCCCCCCCGTCTCTTAATTTCAGGCCACCCATTTATTGCACTCCATTTAAGTTGTTATAAAGATATATTAATTATTATTATATGGTTGAATTTCTAAATGGACTTGATTGTGTTGTAGTTTGTAGGTAATTACAGTTGGCCCTACATTGTACAGCGTACGTGCATATCAAATAAATAAATAAAGCAGTTTATTTGACAGTGAATATATAATTATATTTAGCGTTAATGTTAAACATTTTCTTACTGGTCCGATGAATCCTCACTTCTATAGCTTTTACTTCTATATGGAGATTACTATGGTTACTATTACTATGGTTACTATTACTATGGTTACTATTACTATGGTTACTATTACTATGGTTACTATTACTATGGTTACTATTACTATGGTTACTATTACTATGGTTACTATTACTATGGTTACTATTACTATGGTTACTATTACTATGGTTACTATTACTATGGTTACTATTACTATGGTTACTATTACTATGGTTACTATTACTATGGTTACTATTACTATGATTACTATTACTATGGTTACTATTACTATGGTTACTATTACTATGGTTACTATTACTATGGTTACTATTACTATGGTTACTATTACTATGGTTACTATTACTATGGAGGCTTCTTTCGAATTGGTTTACTACTCTAGGTGTACGTGGATAGGTGTTGAATAAACGGACATCCGATCTTAACAACGACTGCGAATAAATAATTTTTACGTATTTCTCCTAAATATAAATATATACTTGTTTGGATTAGTATCAACAGATCAATCGGACATATTAGAAAAAGTCATAATCTGTTTTTGAACTTATAAATAATTAAACTTATATTATTGTCATGAATATAATCTCTAATAAATAACATAAGGATTTAATCACTGAAAAGGAGAATAACTGATATAACACGAAGTGGGGCCTTCGCGCAGCACGTGAAATGAGTTAATGCTAAGTATCAACTCGAAAGGATTATAAAAACATAGGAGAAGATTTTCCCGGAAAACGTTAACCCTCTAGCGGGAGACTGGGTAACTGAAGAAGGAAGGATTAGTTTCCCTACAAAGCCACATCCTATGGTCTATTACATATCTACCAAGTTTCCGATTGACGGATCATAAATAACGAAATGTTGGAAGGTTTTCACTTTCATACATTTAGCCCTCTAGCGGCATATTAAAGAACTACGGATCGATCACCTTCCTCACAAAGACGAGGCATGTGGTCTAGTACATACCGGTACTGTATATTCCAAAATTCAGCTTAAATAGATTAAGATCAAGGAATTCGCAAAGGTTATCACTTTCCTACATTTCGCCCTCTAGCGGCAGACTCGAAAACTTCGGACCGATTACAATCCACACAAAGACTCAGGATGTCTTCTAGTACATATATGACAAGTTTCAGCGTAATCAGATCATAAACAACTAAATGGAAGAATAATTTCACATTCGGGACATTTCGCCCTCTAGCGGCAGACTGGAGAACTGCAGACAGATTAGCCTCCTTTGAAATTTACAGCTAATGGTCTAGTACATACTTCCCAAGTTTCAGCTTAAACGGATTAAAAGCAAAGAAATGGGTGGCCATTTAATGTTTAGACATGTGGCCCTCTAGCGGGAGACTGGAAAACTTCGGACCGATTACAATCCACACAAAGACTCAGGATGTCATCTAGTACATATATGACAAGTTTCAGCGTAATCAGATCATAAACAACTAAATGGAAGAATAATTTCACATTCGGGACATTTCGCCCTCTAGCGGCAGACTGGAGAACTGCAGACAGATTAGCCTCCTTTGAAATTTACAGCTAATGGTCTAGTACATACTTCCCAAGTTTCAGCTTAAACGGATTAAAAGCAAAGAAATGGGTGGCCATTTAATGTTTAGACATGTGGCCCTCTAGCGGGAGACCATTGCACTGATGGTGTCTGAAAGTCTCTCAAAAATCTCAACTTTTGCTCATATTGATACCTACAAATTTTCAACTTGGCAGCTTTAAATCCGACAAAGTTATTAGCATGTCAAAATCGTAACGACGACGACAACGACGACGACGACAACGACGACGACGACAACGACGACGACGACGACGACGACAACTATTTGCATAAATTGACCCACCCCCTAACAGTGTCAATTCGCTAAGGCTCCGCCAACTTCGTGGCTCGCCCCACATAAAAAAAAGAAATATAGTATTAAATACGAATAGTAATAATAATTAATGCGTTTGTCTGGAGTGCAATGGCTCTCAGCTGTGTTTGTCGTTAATTAGTCACGCCAAATGCCTCGGATTCAAACTTGACCTGTAATCCAATTAAAGTAAGCAATTAAGGCCGACCTGTACTTAGTGCAACAACTAAGCTGCCAGGCTATCAGTCAAGGTGGCCCATTTAATTCTATCCGTTCATACTCTCATCCTCATGCCCCCACTACCACAAGCAAATCATTTGGATATACGTCAATCACGATTTCATTGTCCATTTTGAACTGAAGGTATTGTCTGCTTTACCAGTAGTAATACAATGCCAGCCCATCCCCGGCCAAGTGGGACTCCTATATTCAGCAACTTGTCCCAATAAACAGGGCGGACTGGTGAGGCCCTTGTGTTATTGTTATGTGCTTCTTACGTTTGGTCTGACCAGGTGCCTCTCTAGTGAATAGCTACATAGGCAGTCACTGGCTTAGTACCTGGGATTTGTTTTGTGGTGAGTAGGTTTGAGGCATCCATGGCACTGTATATGGTTGGTTATCAACCTCCTGACCCCAAATGAAGCATATTTTTAAAGGTCGACTCTCTCTCTCATAAGTAACTTTATAACCTGAGATATAGTATATATATACGCTCAATCTCTATCATTATCTAGTATCCCTCAATATCAAAACATTATAAAGATTTTGAAGAAGAGTTGTGGGGGTCGTGCGAACTTGTGGGCACTTTGGATTCGGAAGAATTTGGTGTGGTGCCGGTATCAGTTACCTAAAGCGTTTGATTTTGATTACACCCACTGGGTGGGAAAGTCATGCTTAAGATAAAACTATAAAACTGATAAAACTCAAACACTAATTAATATATTCATCTAACATAACCCGTAGTTCATTTTATCATTTTGAGAATTACAGCCATTTCTTGAGTGACTACGTTTCGGATAATGGTAAAGCGTCTATTTAAGTAATATGTAAGCATTATACAGGTGATTGGGAAGCGGAGAAAAGGTGTGTGTAGGTAAAAACGAAGGATTCGATATGGGTCCACATGGGCCCCCACAGACACAGAATACCCTGCGATATGGGTCCATGGGCCCCACAGACACAGAATACCCTGCGATATGGGTCCATGGGCCCCACAGACACAGAATACCCTGCGATATGGGTCCATGGGCCCCACAGACACAGAATACCCTGCGATAGGGGTCCATGGGCCCCCACAGACACAGAATACCCTGTGATATGGGTCCATGGACCCCACAGACACAGAATACCCTGGGATATGGGTCCATGGGCCCCACAGACACAGAATACCCTGCGATATGGGTCCATGGGCGCCAAAGACACAGAATACCCTGCGATATGGGACCATGGGCCCCACAGACACAGAATACCCTGCGATATGGGTCCACATACACATAGAACAGCCTGCGATATGGGTCCATGGGCCCCCACAGACACAGAATACCCTGGGATATAGGTCCATGGGTCCCCACAGACACTGAATACCCTGCGATATGGGTCCATGGGCCCCCACAGACACAGAATACCCTGCGATATGGATCCATGGGCCCCCACAGACACAGAATACCCTGCGATATGGGTCCATGGGCCCCCACAGACACAGAATACCCTGCGATATGGGTCCATGGGCCCCCACTGACACATAATACCCTGCGATATGGGTCCATGAGCCCCCACAGACACAGAATACCCTGCGATATGGGTCCATGGGCCCCCACAGACACATAATACCCTGCGATATGGGTCCATGGGCCCCCACAGACACAGAATACCCTGCGATAGGGGTCCATGGGCCCCCACAGACACAGAATACCCTGCGATATGGGTCCAGGGGCCCCACAGACACAGAATACCCTGCGATATGGGTCCATGGGCCCCCACAGACACAGAATACCCTGCGATATGGGACCATGGACCCCACAGACACAGAATACCCTGCGATATGGGTCCAGGGGCCCCTACTACTACTACTACTAGGATCGGCATGCTGCATTGCAGCTGCATTTTTAAGAATGCTGTGCCGGCTTGTCAACAAAATTGCACCGCCACAACTCCCTATCACCCATGACATTTGCTAGATCATCCGCATCTTTAAGGCCAGTGTCCTTTAAGATGCGTCTCAAGAAAGTCATGGGCTGTCCACCATGCTTATTCACTCCATGAGGCTGCCAAAGTACAAGATTATGCACTGGCTGGTCCTCACGGCGAAAGCAATGTCCTGCAAAGCGGAGGCGATTTTGTTCTAGTGTCAAGCTTGGGGGAACCAATGAGACACCTACAATGTTATATAGTGTCTGGTTGGAGATGTGTGCATTGTACTTGACACAATGAACCCGGCGTAGCATTCTTGTGAATGTGCCATCCAGAGATTTGGTGTCCTCAGCAGTTAGAGCCCAGCATGGACACCCGTAGAGGAGTACTGGAACTACTGCTGCTCTAAATAATCGGACCTTAAGTTTCAGATTAATTCTCGGTGACTTCCAAATCCTGGAAAGCATATTCAAGGCTGCCCATGCCTATCCCTTACGTATTCGAAGGTCCTCACCTGACTTCCGGTCCGGATCCATGATCCCAGGTAACAGAAGTCGTCCACATGCTCAAGCATACCATCCTTTGAGCTTATGCTCATCCGATCAGAGACTTGCTGAGGACTTTCAAAGTTAACTGTCAGAATTTTGGTCTTTCTGGAGTTAATAAAAAGACCAACACTAGAAGCAGCATGTTCTAATGAGCTGAGGAGCCGTTGGGCTCCCTCTAATGATTCTGAGAGTACTCCTAAGGTTGTTTGGTACTGGCAGTGGCAGAGTGGCAGACTGGTGATGGGTACTGAACCAATTTGTATTGTTTGTATTGTTGCTAGGTAACAGTTTGAATCAGCTGGTGGTGGGTTATATTTGTACTTGTTTTGGTGCGTTTTTATATTCGAATTATTGTTTGTTAGTATTATAATATATGGAGGCTTTTGAGTAAAAAAAAAAAAAAAAAAAACCCCTAAGTCATCAGCAAAGTCTAGATCAGTTAGGTACTTGGCAGGATTTCCTCGACTTCTGGAGCCAGTAGGTGGAGTTATCATCACCCCATCATCATTATAATGATCTAAGGACA
>JAUCBJ010006874.1:0-16085 GCA_032718475.1 Nemertoderma westbladi | reverse complement strand
ATGGCACAATTCAAAATTGTAACCGATAACTTTTGATCAAAAACCGAAAAGAAATCAAATAAAAAAAAAATTTCGAAAATTGGTTAAGAAATGGCCGAGTAGTAGTATTTTGAATGTGAAAAAAAAAATTCCGAGATAAACGCATTTCAAGTTTAAGAACAATATATTTCAAATGTTCCCGCTATTTTTCAGTACTGGTATCTCCTTTTCTTTTCCCATTGGTTATCCCCTATCCATATTTTGTGATTTCTCAATGGATTTCATGAAATTTGGTTCAAAAAAACCCCTACCCACTTTTAACAACCTGTTAAAATAATTTTAGAGTGCTTGCCAAAAAACACTTCGCGCAGCACGTGAACAAATTACATTTTGGCTTCTTGATTTGATCGCATACTATTTCGTCATTTAGTAATAAATAGTCATGGAATAATGAGATAACCTTAAGAAACATTCAAAATTATATACAAATTTCCACATAATTTTATAATAAGCCTTTACACAGAACATTAAGCTTTGCGCTGCATGTGAAACCTTCGCGCAGCACGTGAGACATTTGCGCAGCAGGTGAAGGTTTCACGTAGCACTTAAATTCTTCATAAAGCACGTTAATTAATCGAGCACCTCGGAAAGCTTTTTGATCAGAATGAGAAGCCTTCACGCGGCACATGAAAAGTTCATGCTGCACATGAAGACTTCGCGCAGCACGTGAATTATTCTCAGAGCCTGCGGAATTTAAAAAAAATAAGTTTATGGTTGTTTCCCAGAATAATTATTACTAGCTATTGTTATATGATGGTTCACATTTGTTATTACTAGTAGACAACTAGTCCATTAGACAACTGTTCAATATGTAATACAAAACTCACAAATATCTATTAAATATATATTAATTAAAATTTGACGGACTTGTTGACGGACAGACAGACATACAAACAGACAGACAAACTGAGAGACAGACTGAGATACAGACATAGTGATTAGATAATTCAAAATATTAAAACAGACATCGATATTAAGAAAAATCCTAACAGTAAACATTTCAAATTGCTTATTTTATGCTCTTTTTAATATTTCGATGGACAGACAGACAGACATACAGACGGAAAACCAGCCATTACTCGAGAAGTAAAGGAGATCTCGCTAAGCCGTTTCCAGATTTGAAATCCGCATTAAATTCTATTCTAGATGAAATAAAAAAACAAAAAAAGAAAATTTTGACCTGAAGGGGGGTGTACCCCCCCCCCCCCCCCCCCCCCCCCCCCGACCCCCCCCCCCCCCTTAAAATCTGTAGTGGTGAGGGAGTACTCATTACACTCATCATTACACGGAAAAAAGGAGCAGTCCTGTATGTTTGTTCTATTAATATCTGTCAGTACCAAATCAATTAATCTTTCGGATTTGTCGGTTATTCTAGTTGGGTCGGACATATTCAGGAGCGACAGATTATATAAAGTCATTATATTATTAATTTATTTTGAATGTTTGTTTATTTTTAGCATATTTATGTTGAAATCTCCCTGGACCATTATTTTAGTATTTTGGGATAAAACGTGTGCTGTTTCAATTTGGGAGCTAGCTGTTTTAGAAATTTGCTTTTACTTGCTCCGGGTGGGTTGTACACGGCGCACAGCAGTAAGTTGCTCAGATCTATCCATAATGTTTCAATATTATAGTAATATAATATCCATTCAATACTGACTTAAAATTGGCAATCTGATTTGCTGTTTCTAAACTTGGAAGCAAAATCTTCACCATGAAGAAAATTTTCCCTCATATACGTAGTTGCCTTGGTGAGTGTCTGGTATAGTGAGTTAGGTAGGTTTCATTGCGCCAAAGATAATCACTATGTTCTTGCACCTGTTGATGTTGTGGGGCTTCTTATACGATGGTTCGACAACATTTGTGTCTACTGTTGATGGTGACACAGAACCATTTGGAGTGTTATGGGGCGTCCTCCAGGGAGACACACTTGCACCATTCATGTTCATAATTGTGGTTGACTATGTTCTATGCATGTCCTTAGATCATCATAATGATGATGGGGTGATGATATCTCCACCTACTGGCTCCAGAAGTCGAGGAAATCCTGCCAAGTACCTAACTGATCTAGACTTTGCTGATGACTTAGGAGTACTCTCAGAATCACTAGAAGGAGCCCAACGGCTCCTCAGCTCATTAGAACAGGCTGCTTCTAGTGTTGGTCTTTTTATTAACTCCAGAAAGACCAAAGTTTTGACAGTTAACTTTGAAAGTCCTCAGCAAGTCTCTGACCGGATGAGCATGAGCTCAAAGGATGGTATGCTTGAGCATGTGGACGAGTTCTGTTACCTGGGATTATGGATCCAGAAGTCAGGTGAGAACCTTCGAATACGTAAGGGAAAGGCATGGGCAGCCTTGAATAGACTTTCCAGGATTTGGAAGTCACCGAGAATTAATCGGAAACTTAAGGTCCGATTATTTAGAGCAGCAGTAGTTCCAGCACTCCTCTATGGGAGTCCATGCTGGGCTCTAACTGCTGAGGACACCAAATCTCTGGATGGCACATTCACAAGAATGCTACGCCGGGTTCACTATGTCAAGTGCAATGCACACATCTGCAACCAGACACTATATAACATTGGAGGTGTCTCATTGGTTCCCCCAACCTCGACACTAGAACAAAATCGCCTCCGCTTTGCAGGACATTTCTTTCGCCGTGAGGACCAGCCAGTGCATAATCTCGTACTTTGGCAGCCTCATGGAGAGAATAAGCATGGTGGACAGCCCATGACTTTCTTGAGACGCATCTTAAAGGACACTGGCCTTGAAGATGCAGATAATCTAGCAAATGTCATGGGTGATAGCTAGTGGTGGCGGCGCAATTTTGTCGACAAGCCGGCACAGCATTCTTAAAAATGCAGCTGCAATGCAGCATACCGATCCTGTCTGTCGGGGCTTCTTATCGTGTTTATGAAGCTTTGGTTCTAATTTGGATAACGTTGTTCTTGCTTTCTCCTTAGGAAGATAGGAGACTCCGTGGATGAGTAAGTTCCCACGTAGACTATACTATCCATTGTTCAGCATCACTATCTAAGAAAACAGCAGCAAGTAGATCCTGTTGTTAATTTTAGTATTATTGTTGTACGTTAGTCAATACTTTTAACAGATGTGGATTCTCACTTCGAAGTTGAGTGTGGTTTGATTCTACAGACATTTCAAGAATAAGAATCTGCTGGGAGATCAAGTGACATCGAGGAAGATACTGTATATCATTAGGCACTGTATTCAGTTTAGTTTAGTTCAGTTTAGTTCAGTTTAGTTCAGTTTAGTTTAGTTTTTTGTATTCTGATCTGACCCTCCACCAGGCCGTATTTAACCAGTAGGTGATAAAGCACCGCGATGGTCCTGTAGTAGCAGTTAGGAAACCAAATGTCCACTTTCACGAAATGCGCGTATAAGTTTTAAGGATCATTCTGATATCTGATGAAAAAGAGGCAGCAGCTACTGCTATATGCCTTAGGAGTTTACATCTATAACCTTAATATGAAAACAATAAAATAGGAAATGGGGTCTTATTCCCTCATATATCACAATCCCTCTAAAGTCGTGGTTGTCTAACATCATATAATTATATCTATAACCTTACTGTACCAGTCAGTACCTTAACTCCATGTCAAAATCAAAATTAAAGTTATCAGCAGTAAATTAAAATTATCGTTTGTCATATATGTTGCTGGATTAGGTCAGAATGTAGAATGGAATTAATAAAGGTCATATTATTATGGGTTTTGGTTTGTTTGAGATGTGAAATAAGTCAGGGAGGGAAGGTGTAAAGTATTATTTGAGGAAAACATCTGGTTATTAATTGATAAATGTATGTAGGGCAGAGATTTCACGTCAGGAATTACTAGGAATTACTAGCGAAGGAAAATTTGAATGGATAATTAATGGTGTATTGGCTTTGTTGGAGGTGGGTCATGGCTAGTATGGCATATTGCTTTACCAAATCACACAGATGAATACGGTAAGATAACATTGAAAAATCATTAATTCCTTCCAAGGAGTCGTCATCTAATAACATCTTGACAAATCGGCACACATATACACCACATTGGACTCCATTTTGCTAAATTTTCTTTTTGATTTGGTCATTTTAAGAGGTTCAATGGTTACAGGATGTCCATCGCTTTATGGCATTGATCAGTGAGGGATTGGCCCATCCTGTTTCATGGAGTCATAATAGTAAATCGTCGAGGAATTTGGGCAAAAGGCTGCAACTGCCCAATGATAGACCCTGATATTCACAGGGAAGAAAATAAAATCATTTAAGAAAAAAAGAAAACTACTATCTTTTTGCCGTTGAACATTAAGGGCGCGTCTCTCTATTCTGAAATAAATTGAGGAAGTGTGAACTAAACACTTCGGCCTTATCGGAGGATTGTTCACACAATAACTTCATGACAGCAGTTATTATGCTATCTGTAAACCAACCTTAACCCTATTACCACTGGGGTGTTTTGACCATTAGCACCACTGGGGGGGGGGGGGGGGGGGCGATTCGGCCCACCCACTATATTTTTGTAGTCGTCCAATGAAATCCTACAAAATTTGGGCTGTTGCTGAAACAACTATAGATGAACACTACCAAACCTTAAAAAATTAAATTTTCATAAGCAGGGACTCATAATTTTGATGAAAAATAAAAGTAGTCCCAGGACAAAATTACAAAATTTTTCGTTTTCTAAAAACTAATAGTGTGGCAGTGTTGGCTAGATTTAGTAGGTTTTTCAAGACGCTGAATCGAATGTGATTATATTCCACTTCCAAAAATTGAAGTGGATGCTATTTTTCGTGCACCTAAGAAGTGGGCGTGGCACTTCAAATTTTGAAAAATTAGATATTCAGAAAATGCCCCTAATTTTTTTATTTCAACGCATCTTTATGGGTTTTCTGGGCCGCTGAATCGATTGAAAGTAATATAGAAGCCTGAAGACTGAGTGGTTCGCCATTTTTGGTGCACCAAAATTAGGGCGTGGCACTTCAAATTTTGAAAAATACGAGATTCGGAAAATAAACCAAAATTGAAATTTTAACGAATTTATATAGGTTTTCCAGACCGCTGAATCGATTGAAAGTAATATAGAAGCCTGAAGACTTAGAAGTTAGCCATTTTTTGAAATCAAAACTTTAGTGTTTTTTCCGAATAAAGTAATTTTGAAAATTTGAAGTGCCACGCCCTAATTTTGGTGCACCGAAAATTACGTACACAAAGGATTTGAGGCTTCTATATTACTTTCAATCGATTCAGCGCTCCAGAAAACCTATAAAATTAATTTGAAATCAAAACTTTAGTGAATTTTCCGAATCTCGTATTTTTCAAAATTTGAAGTGCCACGCCCTAATTTTGGTGCACCAAAAATGGCGAACCACTAAGTCTTCAGGCTTCTATATTACTTTCAATCGATTCAGCGCTCCAGAAAACCTATAAAAATGCTTTGCAAATCAAAACTTTAGTGTATTTTCCGAATCTCGTATTTTTCAAAATTTCAAGTGCCACGCCCTAATTTTGGTGCACCAAAAATGGCGAACCACTAAGTCTTCAGGCTTCTATACTACTTTTAATCGATTCAGCGCTCCAGAAAACCAATAAAAATGCTTCGAAATCAGAACTTTAGTAAATTTTCCGAATAAAGTAATTTTTAAATTTTTAAAGTGCCACGCCCTAAATTTGGTGCTCCAAAAATGACGTACCACTACACTTACATACTTGTATAGAGCATTAGAGTGATCCAAACCAATAAAAATAAATAAAAATAGCCCAAACATAAATAATTACTAAATCACGAATGACTTTGTAAAATTCGAAAATTTCAAAAAATTTGGTGCTGGAGACCAAATTTTGAGGTGGCACCCACATCGAAAAGTAGAAATCCAATTGCAACGGCGCAACGGCAAAAGATGCGGCATTAAATTTGGCTAATTCTCACAAAAAATTGGGCCGGTACGTAGTGTGGTTGCATAGTTACAGCAACTAAAAACTAGGAAGGGGCCGATTCGCCCCCCCCCCCCAGTGGTAATAGGGTTAAGATTTGGACAGATAAGTAATGTCAAGTCTAATATAAATTAGGATCCCTGCCAACATGCGAAGGTCTTCGAACAATCGGGTAACTGAGCAATATACTACTACTAGGATCGGCATGCTGCATTGCAGCTGCATTTTTAAGAATGCTGTGCCGGCTTGTCAACAAAATTGCACCGCCACAACTCCCTATCACCCATGACATTTGCTAGATCATCCGCATCTTTAAGGCCTGTGTCCTTTAAGATGCGTCTCAAGAAAGTCATGGGCTGTCCACCATGCTTATTCACTCCATGAGGCTGCCAAAGTAAAAGATTATGCACTGGCTGGTCCTCACGGCGAAAGCAATGTCCTGCAAAGCGGAGGCGATTTTGTTCTAGTGTCAAGCTTGGAGGAACCAATGAGACACCTCCAATGTTATATAGTGTCTGGTTGGAGATGTGTGCATAGTACTTGACACAATGAACCCGGCGTAGCATTCTTGTGAATGTGCCATCCAGAGATTAGGTGTCCTCAGCAGTTAGAGCCCAGCATGGACTCCCGTAGAGGAGTACTGGAACTACTGCTGCTCTAAATAATCGGACTTTAAGTTTCCAATTAATTCTCGGTGACTTCCAAATCCTGGAAAGCCTATTCAAGGCTGCCCATGCCTTTCCCTTACGTATTCGAAGGTCCTCACCTGACTTCCGGATCCATGATCCCAGGTAACAGAAGTCGTCCACATGCTCAAGCATACCATCCTTTGAGATTATGCTCATCCGATCAGAGACTTGCTGAGGCCTTTCAAAGTTAACTGTCATAATTTTGGTCTTTCTGGAGTTAGTAAAAAGACCAACACTAGAAGCAGCATGTTCTAATGAGCTGAGGAGCCGTTGGGCTCCCTCTAATGATTCTGAGAGTACTCCTAAGTCATCAGCAAAATCTAGATCAGTTAGGTACTTGGCAGGATTTCCTCGACTTCTGCAGCCAGTAGGTGGAGTTATCATCACCCCATCATCATTATGATGATCTAAGGACATGCGTAGAACATAGTCAACCACAATAATGAACAAGAATGGTGCAAGTGTGTCTCCTTGGAGGACGCCCCATAACACTTCAAATGGTTCTGTGTCACCGTCAACAGTAGACACAAATGTTGTCGAACCATCGTATGATCTGATCTGATTGCTGCAATAATTTCATCAGGAATCCCATATAATGAAAGTATGCTGAACATACGTGAGCGAGAGACTGAATCAAAGGCCTTGAAGAAGTCAACAAAGATAACAGCCAGATGCCTGTCTATCTTTTTTGATAATTCTTCAATTATCCTTCTAAGTGCCAAAATGGGCTCCATGGTCCCACGACCTTTACGGAAACCATTCTGATTTCCACGGAGCAGTCTCTCAATGGGATCCCTGATGCGATTTAATAGAATCTTATTATTAGTTATATATATCATTTTCCGTAATATAGTGTCATTTTCTGATGACACGGACCCCCCCCCCCCCCCCCCCATATTTTCCTACAAATATTTATCATATTGTTTGAAATTTGAAACACCACTAGTTCAACTCACCGTGGTTGTTACCATGAAGCCGGAATTTTCGATTTCGCCTTTAAATTTTATTCAAAAGCGTTTTGAAAAAGTGTCTTTTGCGATATCGCACCCTCTGTATCATTGACATTCTTCACTTTAGTCGTAATTTTTTCACATCAATAGAAAGCTTGCGTTGCAAGGATTCCAAATATGTAACAATGTTTGAATTTCGTTGAGAAACAGCTGAGATAAATGCGTTCAAAGATTGCAAGAATTATTGTTCGCTGCAGGCCATTTATTCTATTTAATAAATACACAAAATTCTAGAACGTGTTATTTATTTTATGAGTTTTGAAGTAACCGAGGTTCCAGTTGGGTAACGTAGTTTAATCAAGAAAAGCAATATTAACGAACAACTAAATAATCCCATGGTACGTTTCGATATATTCCAAAATAATCATCATCAGCCAAATAAAATAAAACAACATACGTGTCAATGTTGTCTCGTTTCACCCCTGATGGATTCTTGACTTGGATTATATTACTAATGGACGATTCTGTAATCTTGGCAACTTCTAGGAAAGTATGTATAGAGAAACTTCTTGTTGTTCTAGAATTTTGTGCTGAATATGGTATGAAGTTAAATCTTAAAAAAACAAAATTCATGGTATTTGAACCTACAACGCCGCTTGATTTAAAAGAAATTAATATTAGTTGTTATAATTATTCTATTGAGCCAGTCATCATACAGAATTGTTCGAGCTATTTGTACTTAGGTTCGCCGATTGCCCAAACGGGTGGTTTAAATAATGCTATAAAGCTCCATTGTGATGACAAAGTGAAGCAGGTATCAAAATTTAATGCCTTTGTAGCAAAGCACTATAACCCTCCGATATGGCTAAAACTTCTTGTGTTTCGAAGCGGTACGTTATCGTCGATCCTGTATGGGTGTGAAACCTGGGTTGGCGGGAAATTTGATTGTGTTTGCAAACAATACACAAATATGCTTACATTAGCGCTGAGTGTCAGACAGAATGTCTGCAGAGACAGCCTGTTTATTGAATCTAACATGCCGGACCCTAGGTCGTTAATTCGGAAAAAACAAATAGATTTTATCTTGAAATTGAAATTGAAATTGTTTAATTGACATCAAATAAGTAAAGTAAATCTGCATAAATAAACATTACCGGAAGGAACAAGATAATCCATTATACAGTAGTTATGGTGAGTGTGAGTCTAGATGATGTCGGGGATAGCCCCAAGAGACATGGTCACGTTTTCATGGGGGTCCCCTTAAGGCGAGGAGGTTATCGGTATGGTCGGTGTGGTAATTGTCTGTCGGTAGTGGTAAATGTGTGGTTAGTAGGCGTGTGTAAAATGGAGTAGGAATGTGTTCGAGGGGAGTGGCCATTCCCATTTTCTCTCATCAGACCGTCTCATCAGAAAATGACACTATATTACGGGCGCCATGGTGTATATATGTTAGTGATAAATAATATCCAGCAAATTTCGATAAATTTAAGTTACAGATAAATAATATCCTGTTAAATCTCAATAAATATAAGTTACAGATCAATATTATCGTGTTAATATCAATAAATATAAGTTACAGATAAATAATATCCTGTTAAACCTAAATAAATATAAGTTTCAGATAAATAATATCGTGTTAATCTCAATAAATATAAGTTACTGATAAATAATATCGTGTTAATCTCAATAAATATAAGTTTCAGATCAATATTATCCAGCGAATTTTCGATAAATTTAAGTTGCAGATAAATAATATCGTTTTAATCTCAATAAATATAAGTTACAGATAAATAATATCGTGTTTAATCTGAATAAATATAAGTTACAGATCAATATTATCGTGTTAAATCTCAATAAATATAAGTTACAGATAAATAATATCCAGCGAATTTTCGATAAATTTGAGTTGCAGATAAATAATATCGTGTTAATCTCAATAAATATAAGTTACAGATCAATATTATCGTGTTAAATCTCAATAAATATAAGTTACAGATAAATAATATCCAGCGAATTTTCGATAAATTTAAGTTGCAGATAAATAATATCGTGTTAATCTCAATAAATATAAGTTACAGATAAATAATATCGTGTTAATCTCAATAAATATAAGTTACAGATAAATAATATTGTGTTCATCTCAATAAATATAAGTTACAGATAAATAATATCGTGTTAATCTCAATAAATATAAGTTACAGATAAATAATATCCTGTTAATCTCAATAAATATAAGTTACAGATAAATAATATCGTGTTAATCTCAATAAATATAAGTTACAGATAAATAATATCGTGTTAATCTCAATAAATTTAAGTTGCAGATAAATAATATCGTGTTAATCTCAATAAATATAAGTTACAGATAAATAATATCCTGTTAAATCTCAATAAATATAAGTTACAGATAAATAATATCCAGCAAATTTTCGATAAATTTAAGTTACAGATAAATAATATCGTGTTAATCTCAATACATATAAGTTACAGATAAATAATATCCTGTTAAATCTCAATAAATATAAGTTACAGATAAATAATATCCTGTTAAATCTCAATAAATATAAGTTACAGATAAATAATATCCTGTTAAATCTCAATAAATATAAGTTACAGATAAATAATATCGTGTTAAATCTCAATAAATATAAGTTACAGATAAATAATATCCAGCAAATTTTCGATAAATTTAAGTTACAGATAAATAATATCGTGTTTATCTCAATACATATAAGTTACAGATAAATAATATCCTGTTAAATCTCAATAAATATAAGTTACAGATAAATAATATCCTGTTAAATCTCAATAAATATAAGTTACAGATAAATAATATCCTGTTAAATCTCAATAAATATAAGTTACAGATAAATAATATCCAGCAAATTTTCGATAAATTTAAGTTACAGATAAATAATATCCAGCAAATTTTCGATAAATATAAGTTACAGATAAATAATATCCAGCAAATTTTCGATAAATATAAGTTACAGATAAATAATATCGTGTTAATCTCAATAAATATAAGTTACAGATAAATAATATCCAGCAAATTTTCGATAAATTTAAGTTACAGATAAATAATATCCAGCAAATTTTCGATAAATATAAGTTACAGATAAATAATATCGTGTTAATCTCAATAAATATAAGTTACAGATAAATAATATCGTGTTAATCTCAATAAATATAAGTTACAGATAAATAATATCGTGTTAATCTCAATAAATATAAGTTACAGATAAATAATATCGTGTTAATCTCAATAAATTTAAGTTGCAGATAAATAATATCGTGTTAATCTCAATAAATATAAGTTACAGATAAATAATATCCTGTTAAATCTCAATAAATATAAGTTACAGATAAATAATATCCTGTTAAATCTCAATAAATATAAGTTACAGATAAATAATATCCTGTTAAATCTCAATAAATATAAGTTACAGATAAATAATATCCTGTTAAATCTCAATAAATATAAGTTACAGATAAATAATATCCTGTTAAATCTCAATAAATATAAGTTACAGATAAATAATATCGTGTTAATCTCAATAAATATAAGTTACAGATAAATAATATCTTGTTAATCTCAATAAATATAAGTTACAGATAAATAATATCGTGTTAATCTCAATAAATTTAAGTTGCAGATAAATAATATCGTGTTAATCTCAATAAATATAAGTTACAGATAAATAATATCGTGTTAATCTCAATAAATATAAGTTACAGATAAATAATATCGTGTTAATATCAATAAATATAAGTTACAGATAAATAATATCGTGTTAATCTCAATAAATTTAAGTTGCAGATAAATAATATCGTGTTAATCTCAATAAATATAAGTTACAGATAAATAATATCGTGTTAATCTCAATAAATATAAGTTACAGATAAATAATATCGTGTTAATCTCAATAAATATAAGTTACAGATAAATAATATCGTGTTAATCTCAATAAATATAAGTTACAGATAAATAATATCGTGTTAATCTCAATAAATTTAAGTTGCAGATAAATAATATCGTGTTAATCTCAATAAATATAAGTTACAGATAAATAATATCGTGTTAATCTCAATAAATATAAGTTACAGATAAATAATATCGTGTTAATCTCAATAAATATAAGTTACAGATAAATAATATCGTGTTAATCTCAATAAATTTAAGTTGCAGATAAATAATATCGTGTTAATCTCAATAAATATAAGTTACAGATAAATAATATCGTGTTAATCTCAATAAATATAAGTTACAGATAAATAATATCCAGCGAATTTTCGATAAATTTAAGTTACAGATAAATAATATCGTGTTAATCTCAATAAATATAAGTTACAGATAAATAATATCCTGTTAAATCTCAATAAATATAAGTTACAGATAAATAATATCCAGCGAATTTTCGATAAATTTAAGTTGCAGATAAATAATATCGTGTTAATCTCAATAAATATAAGTTACAGATAAATAATATCGTGTTAATCTCAATAAATATAAGTTACAGATAAATAATATCCAGCGAATTTTCGATAAATTTAAGTTACAGATAAATAATATCGTGTTAATCTCAATAAATTTAAGTTGCAGATAAATAATATCGTGTTAATCTCAATAAATATAAGTTACAGATAAATAATATCCAGCGAATTTTCGATAAATTTAAGTTGCAGATAAATAATATCGTGTTAATCTCAATAAATATAAGTTACAGATAAATAATATCGTGTTAATCTCAATAAATTTAAGTTGCAGATAAATAATATCGTGTTAATCTCAATAAATATAAGTTACAGATAAATAATATCGTGTTAATCTCAATAAATATAAGTTACAGATAAATAATATCCAGCGAATTTTCGATAAATTTAAGTTACAGATAAATAATATCGTGTTAATCTCAATAAATATAAGTTACAGATAAATAATATCCTGTTAAATCTCAATAAATATAAGTTACAGATAAATAATATCCAGCGAATTTTCGATAAATTTAAGTTGCAGATAAATAATATCGTGTTAATCTCAATAAATATAAGTTACAGATAAATAATATCGTGTTAATCTCAATAAATATAAGTTACAGATAAATAATATCCAGCGAATTTTCGATAAATTTAAGTTGCAGATAAATAATATCGTGTTAATCTCAATAAATATAAGTTACAGATAAATAATATCGTGTTAAATCTCAATAAATATAAGTTACAGATAAATATTATCGTGTTAATCTCAATAAATATAAGTTACAGATAAATAATATCGTGTTAATCTCAATAAATATAAGTTACAGATAAATAATATCCAGCGAATTTTCGATAAATATAAGTTACAGATAAATAATATCGTGTTAATCTCAATAAATATAAGTTACAGATAAATAATATCGTGTTAATCTCAATAAATATAAGTTACAGATAAATAATATCCTGTTAAATCTCAATAAATATAAGTTACAGATAAATAATATCGTGTTAATCTCAATAAATATAAGTTACAGATAAATAATATCCAGCGAATTTTCGATAAATTTAAGTTACAGATAAATAATATCGTGTTAATCTCAATACATATAAGTTACAGATAAATAATATCGTGTTAAATCTCAATAAATATAAGTTACAGATAAATAATATCCTGTTAAATCTCAATAAATATAAGTTACAGATAAATAATATCCAGCGAATTTTCGATAAATATAAGTTACAGATAAATAATATCGTGTTAATCTCAATAAATATAAGTTACAGATAAATAATATCGTGTTAATCTCAATAAATATAAGTTACAGATAAATAATATCCAGCGAATTTTCGATAAATTTAAGTTGCAGATAAATAATATCGTGTTAATCTCAATAAATATAAGTTACAGATAAATAATATCCAGCGAATTTTCGATAAATTTAAGTTGCAGATAAATAATATCGTGTTAATCTCAATAAATATAAGTTACTGATAAATAATATCCTGTTAAATCTCAATAAATATAAGTTACAGATAAATAATATCGTGTTAATCTCAATAAATATAAGTTACAGATAAATAATATCGTGTTAATCTCAATAAATATAAGTTACAGATAAATAATATCCAGCGAATTTTCGATAAATTTAAGTTGCAGATAAATAATATCGTGTTAATCTCAATAAATATAAGTTACAGATAAATAATATCCAGCGAATTTTCGATAAATTTAAGTTGCAGATAAATAATATCGTGTTAATCTCAATAAATATAAGTTACTGATAAATAATATCCTGTTAAATCTCAATAAATATAAGTTACAGATAAATAATATCGTGTTAATCTCAATAAATATAAGTTACAGATAAATAATATCGTGTTAATCTCAATAAATATAAGTTACAGATAAATAATATCGTGTTAATCTCAATAAATATAAGTTACTGATAAATAATATCGTGTTAATCTCAATAAATATAAGTTACTGATAAATAATATCGTGTTAAATCTCAATAAATATAAGTTACAGATAAATGATATTGTGTTAAATATCAATAAATATAAGTTACTGATAAATAATATCGTGTTAATCTCAATAAATATAAGTTACAGATAAATAATATCGTGTTAATCTCAATAAATATAAGTTACAGATAAATAATATCCAGCGAATTTTCGATAAATTTAAGTTGCAGATAAATAATATCGTGTTAATCTCAATAAATATAAGTTACAGATAAATAATATCCAGCGAATTTTCGATAAATTTAAGTTGCAGATAAATAATATCGTGTTAATCTCAATAAATATAAGTTACAGATAAATAATATTGTGTTAAATATCAATAAATATAAGTTACTGATAAATAATATCGTGTTAATCTCAATAAATATAAGTTACAGATAAATAATATCGTGTTAATCTCAATAAATATAAGTTACTGATAAATAATATCGTGTTAATCTCAATAGATATAAGTTACAGATAAATAATATCGTGTTAATCTCAATAAATATAAGTTACAGATAAATAATATCCAGCGAATTTTCGATAAATTTAAGTTGCAGATAAATAATATCGTGTTAATCTCAATAAATATAAGTTACAGATAAATAATATTGTGTTAAATATCAATAAATATTTGTTACTGATAAATAATGTCGTGTTAATATCAATAAATATAAGTTACAAATAACATCATGTTAACTCTCAATAAATATAAGTTACAGATAAATAATCTTTTATATCCCGTTAAATATCAATAAATATAGTTACAGATAATTAATATCCTTTTAATTTTCGATAAATATAAGTTAAATTTAGGTTATAGAAAGATAATATTATCCAGTTTATTCTCGTTAGATATAAGTTACTGAGAAATAATTTCCAGCCAATGTTCGTTAATAAGTTAAAGACAAATAATACCGTAATAATTAAATAAAGTATCAGTTTCCCAACTTGACTTTACTTCAAATCAAGTAGACATAAAGTGTAACGAAGAAAATAATATAGTTGGAAGCCTTAACGGTTTCAGCGCTGTCTTGTGTGCTTGTTGCTACAGTCGTGGTTTCCTCCAATGTGGTTGTCTCGGTAATGGTTTTCGCAATGGTAGTGCCGGGGGTTGTTACTGGTTTTGGTGATATTCTTATGAGTGTATTGCCAATATATTGCTCGAAGCCTTCGTTTATGCCTCTTGTCAAAATGCCCTTCATATCGTCATAAACGTAGATGGTTAAAGGTGTCATACCGTAAATATCTCCTTTACCAAAGCAAACCAATTGCCCTAAGAGGTAATTCATTTTTCCTACTTCTTGAGCGAATTCTAATGTGATCGCTAATACTATATCACTAATTGTGAAGTCAGAGCATGGGGAATAGGTGATGTTATAGGGTATCGGCGCCTGGTGGATTATTGCATCAATGTTACGATATTTCCCATCAATTTTAATCAATTTGCTTTCATAATATACATCGAAATGATCTGATAAAACGTTGATGAACTCATTTGTAGTTAGGTTCATTGATATATCAATAAATTCTATTTCCGCAATGATAGATCCGCAATAGACATCAATACTTCCTATTGTCGCTATTTCCATTACAACAAGTGAGATGTCACTCTTGAATTCTTCCATGGCTGGTTTCTTACATATGAAATCGTTACATTCTTCTGTGGTTACATTGATAATAAATTTCACAAAGGTTGTCGTGCTTTCTAAAAAAAAACAATAATATTATATTGAGTACTAGTTGTAGTACTACTACAAATTCACACTCAGTTTGTAATATTATACTGTTTCATAATGTGTTTAGATTAGCACATAACTTACTCCTGATTATTTTATTAGTCTAACGATGTGAAATCGCTTTAACAAATACTTTAAAGCGGGTTGAGTCTACATTCTCCAGCAATGGATCTGCATTCAAGATGATGATTAAGGGGGGATAACTGTTCGCGCTTTTGAAGACCTTTAGCAGTTTAACCTGCCAAAATTT